>VZTF01004914.1:0-54147 GCA_013397755.1 Cnemophilus loriae | reverse complement strand
AAAAAAAAAAAAAAAAGCCAAGGCTTTTGTTTCTTTCTGGTTTAGAAGATGTGTCAATAGCCCAGTTAGGTATCATTTCTTCTTATGGACAATTTATAGAAATGAAAGTATAAAAATAGACATAGATGTCTATGTCAATGCACATGTATTTGTGTGTGCTTGTATATGTACATATTCCATCTGTGTATATTTTTAAATATGCAAACAGAATACTTTTCACTCTCTCAGTAGAAGTTTGTATAGTCTCCCATAGCAACAACTCACAGATAAAGATTCTCACTTCAAACCAAATTGTGCATCGAGGACACTGCTCACTGTTATGCCAACATTATAGGTCTGATTTAAATCCACAGAATCGAGGAGTTTCCCAGTGCAAGCCTAGCCTCGGCTCACCGGGCTATGATATAGCCACGCATATGGCAAATAACATCATGTCTTCTTTTTGACATAGAGAAATGAATTACAGAGTGAATGGCAGGTTTTATGCCAAATTTCCTAAATTTTGTGGGTTTAAATCTTCCCCCAAATGTTAATATTATGGAAACTGCTGTTTTGATGTTTGAGGAGATATCCAGTCCTTCTGGATGCAGTTACATTCTATTTCTCTTGGTTTGGGGGAATTTCTTCTCCTGAATGGTCAGTTCAATTGAACAGCATAAAATAGAAGGACATTTCCTTCTGGCAGGACAGGTGGAAATTTTATGCTTCAGGACTGTTCAATAATGATCTTTGGCTGCATTCATAAACACAGACACAGCAGCTAGCTGTTAATGTAGAGACGTGCAACATGGAAAATATAATTCATGACTCTCCACCCTTTCACACACACTCTTCATTAGCAGAAACTCTTCAACATTGTCAACGCTGCACAGCACATGGTTTCTACCTCAGCTTTCAGCCCCTAAAAAGAAATGCAGCTAAAACCGTGTTTCATCTTCTGAAACAAGCAGATGCAGGGCATCACAACTTTCAACACTGAAGTTCATAGCCAATCCAGGAGAAGATACCCACAATTTCACTTCAGTGATATTTGTTTTTTGATCTGCTTTTTTCAATCTCACAGTTCATATTTTTGTGGTAAAATTGCATTCTTGTCTAAGATGCCATCTTTTTTATTGTTGTTGTTTATTGGGTTTTTTTTGTAATTGCAATATTCATTTCCAATATTTGGGGTTTTTTTTGTTTTATCCTTTTGTTGTTATTGTTTCTGTTTGTTGTTGTCGCTTTTAGAAGCTGAATGAATAATTTAGAACTGTGAAGTGCATTGATGGTTTAGTTCTTCGTTGGGACTGAGATATCAGAAAGGACTTGTACAAGTAAGGTAACATAACCTTTCCTCCTTTCAAGATCTCTCAGAAATACATCAAATATTTTCTCAGGAACAGTAAAGAAATACAATCAAGAACAAACAAAACCACAAGATTTTTATTTTCCTTCATTAGAAAAAGTTAAATAATTGACCTTAGACTACTTCATTTTCATTTAAATAAAAATTAGAAGTTTGAATCATATGAATCATATGAAAATATTGAAATGTCCCTCATCGGGCCTTATATTTCTTATAATGTCAAAGTAATTAAGTTATTTGAAGAAGAAAGTTTAGGGAGATGATAGATTTCACATATACATTTTCATGTATGTACACAAATTGTTTCCTGCTACAGTCACTCCAGTGCCTTTAACTCTTTCCAAACAACAATCTACCCTCCAAAAAATATCTTGAAAATTACTTTCTTAAATAAGGCCCAAACTGAAAAACCAGAAATAGCTACCTATTGGATCTAGATAATATATTTATATTTGAGTATTTTATTTTGAGCTACAACTATGTAATAATTATATAGGAAGTATACAAATTAATTTCTTTATTTCTTATTCAAATTCAGTATTTCTAATTAAAAAAAAATCATTTCTTGGAATTGAGGTTTTCAAAATTCAAAATATAAGCTTAATCTTAACTTTGACGAGGTTTGAGTCACTCACATCCAGGAAACGGAGGTTACAAGCCTTACAGTATTCATCTTATTCCTTCACCGTTTGAATTCCAAATTTTGTGTTTTAATCTCCAAAGTCAATGTCTCAGCTTACTCCTGTGTGGGATATTGATGGATTTGGATTTTTAAGACTACTTCAAACCTGATTCCCTTGTCCAAGTCAAATGGTCCGTCTGTGATCCTATTCATGTCACTGACCGAAACAGGGGGTTTGGTGTTTTCCCTACACCTGAAATTCCTCTCTAAAGTAGTGAAATTTTGCTCCAGACAGAATCCTGACAGCAAAGCCAGGCCATGCAAACAGTTGTCCATAGAATATAATGTGGACCAAATTGACCTGTCCATCTGACACAGATGATGTATTGCATGGCCTTGCGTGAATCATTTCCTACATTTGGTCTTTCTCTCCTGTAAAACAGGAATAATGATACTTCCACACTTCCATTGTAAAGACATAATAAAAAAAATAGGTAAACAGGTCACATACAGGTTCAGTTGTTTCAGTGTCTCGTCTCTCACAGTGGCAGTAGCAGGCCTGGATAGATGAGAAGAACAAGACAACCAGTAATATCTCCCTTTGCTATCCCTCTTCAGGTTCTGGCAGGAGGGAAGACAAAATCCTTACAATTTCTAGAGCTAAATTTTGAATAGATACTACTTTGCTTAACATTTTTTAATGTATTTTACCTTTGTTCTCCAAATGAATTTACCTGAAAGAAATTTGCCTTATTTTCAGTT
Source organism: Cnemophilus loriae (assembly GCA_013397755.1). NCBI lineage: Eukaryota > Metazoa > Chordata > Aves > Passeriformes > Corvidae > Cnemophilus > Cnemophilus loriae. Next base: position 51,415 of record VZTF01004914.1, on the reverse strand, counting down.
TTGGCCACGTTTTGTGGCAATAAGTCCCACAATTGGATCACCCGTTCTGATAAAGCATGACTTAGTACAGTGAAACAAAACAATTGCATTTTGCTTGCCTTAACCTGCATGCCTAATAGATAAAAGGAGTGACAATGGTTGAATAAATGACAATTACATGATTCAAAGAATACATTTACATCAGAATTTAGGACTGAGAAATTAAAAGATCTTACTATTTTCTTCACATATCATTAACAACCTTATATTGCAAATTCAAAGACTTCACACTGAGGAAACTACCCAAACAGAAATTAATTTTAAACTTGAAGAAGCATTTTTGCTTGCCCAGACTGTGCAGTGGTCAAGACTGTCATCTATGCATTCACTTTGGGGGGGCATGGAAATATCATAGAATGAACCACATCTGCAAACTTCTGCATTAATTCTCAGGGCAGCTTATTCTTCCTTTGCAGACAGTTCAGAGCAGTGCACCTCTGTTTCAGTGATATCAGTAGCAATTGAAGACACAAGACAATAAAAGTTATTAAATAAAATAAAAATAAATTAAAGAATTTATATTTAAATAGGCTTAAGATGGGATCATGACCAGGCTGAAGGCTTTGGCCCGAGTCCTGCAGTGCAATGCACATCAGAAGTCTCTTGCACATCTGTAGCATACCTGGGAAAACAGGGACAGCTCAGGAGGCAGAGCACTATTCAGAAGCTTCTCTTGTTCTTGTTGCAGAGGGTGTGAACTGATTTTGTCAGTTGGCTCTGAATGACCGCTACATCTTCCCAGTTTTGTTTTGTGTGTCTCTCTAGAAACCATCCAAACTAACTCTGGGGCTTCAGGAGCAACGTTTTGAATCTGTCCCTCTGGTCCATTACCACTGTCTAATTCCTCTTCCTTTCCCACATTCTCCCTCACCCCATTCCAAGGGAAGATCTGCTCACAAAGAAAATAGATTATTGGGTATTTAATCTATGTGACATATCTTATTTTTCAAAAGACAGTCTTTAAGATAAGTAACTGAAATAATCTTATGCTCTCAACTTGTTCACATGACAATTCAGTTTTGGCTCTCTCTTCCTCATAAAGACCCCTACTATTTCAGTCTATTGGGGTTTTTGTTATTGACTTTATAACTTACTAGCACTTGCAAGACCCAAATTGTGTGTAGTCATGCCTAACTTTCCTAGGACCTCACACATTTGTGCCCTTGCTCCACTAGCTGGGTCATCCAGTAGAGGATAGAGGTTGTGGTCACTTCCCACACTCACGAAGGGATGTGCCTTCCCTGTCTTTGATGTCAAACATTTAGATCTCTAAATACGACTATATCAGACTATCCTTCTTGTGGGCATGTTTAAGAGGAGATTTGTGTAATTGTAGGAGGGGACTGAGAAAGGCAAATGGTGAGGTTGGACTTGATGACCCCTGTGGGTCCCTTCCAGCTGAGGATATTCTACAGTTCTAGTCTGTGATTTGCCCTAAGAAGGTGTTGGTAGAATCTCCACTTTCATCTTTCATTGCACTCGTCCAGTTTGGGAGGTCTCGCATTCCTGAGTTCTGAGGAAATCAGTGGTATTTAGATGACTATAAAGCTGTACACCAGTGGTTCTTCATGGATATGTGCAGCACACAGCAAAGGGGGTCCTCACTCCTAGCCCTTCTAGGCAGTGCTGTGACCCCAGAAGTAACGCGGTTATTACATGGACGGAAGCCACTCCTGATCTGCTTTCAGGAAGGTTTGTGATGCTCTTACTCTTTTTTTGTACTTATTCTCAAGTCCAGAAAAAAAAAAAAAAAAGAATAAAAAAAAAAATTAAAAAAAAAAAATACTGTAGGGCCACCTCTAGATTTGCCCCAGTTCTTTGTAGCATTTATTTTCTTTTTAGATTTTAATTTCCAGCGCAAGATAGCAAGCCTGCTTCGAGACTTATATACATGTAGCCATGTAGGTTTTCCTCAGCAATTCCATGACTACACTGCTTATGTAGCACAAGCAAAATTTTCCTGTGTGGGCCTCAACAAGATAAGGTAGGAACATCCTACACTGGCAAGAGTTACTATTTTTCTTCTTCTCATGTTATCTTTTGTTTGTTTGCTCACGAACAGCATAAGTAGCAGCTGTTTAGCCTTCCTCTTCCTTACCAATAAAACAAACAATAAACCTGATCTTCCAGCCACCGGAAATTGGCATTTCAAAGGGTTTTTAAGCATCTTGACACCTGGCTGGTCTGACATCATGACACAAGTAGCATGAGAAACAAGTGCACCCTATTATTTGGCTTAAAATCCTGACCTTTCCAACAGCCACCTACTACAGTCATATAGAAAAAAAAAAATGTTGTTAGTAATTGAGGTGGCAGTTAGGTCTGTTGTTTGATGATTTTTAAAATTGTTATTATTTAAATTTATTTCTGTTCCAAAAATCAAATTGGAGTCATAAGCTTTTTTATTAAGGGAAACTTCTCATGAAATGAAGAAGTTAAAGATTTTGTTTCAGAACTACTAGAATAAAGAATTTTCATCTTATTAAAAGCTTTGATTTAATTTTAAATAACTTTTTTTCTAAATAGTATGATTTAGATGAAAAAAAAAAAAAAGCAAATTACATCCAAGTGATCTTTTTTCTGACCCATTCCAAACCTCAATTTTGTTTCCCTCATGTCTTTAACTAATCTCAGGTGGAATCTGTAAATATTTACATGGTTAGAAAAAACAACCAGAACTTTAAGTATTGCTTCAGGGTTTTTAACCTCATCAGCACACAAAAATATTGGACTAAACTTTGGATAAGAACCACAACATATACATGGACAGAGCAAAAGCTCTGAACCTTTGAAATTTTGCCTTTGATGTTTAATTCTGTCTAAAATAGAGGATATAATATGCGCAGCACTGAGGAAAATAGGGACTTTTGTCAGAGGAAACAAGAAATAATCCACAGACTTTTTCACTAATGAATCTGATGCCTGCTCTAAAAAGTTAATGAAAAGTCTCTCCATTGAATTCCATGGGCTTTGGAGCAAACCCCAGATAAGCTGTTCAGTGAGAGCAAGTAAAATAAATTGGGAAAAGGTTCTTTGCTTTATGAAGTCATTTTAAGGGAGGTAATGGAACAGCTGTTGCATAGATAAAACGCACATGTCCCTTCAGAAATGCAGTTGGGCAGAGCCGTGCTGCACAGCACGACTCGTGGGCATCGCCCAGCAGCTTCTGTGGCTGAACAGACCACTAGCCCGAGCGCTAACCTCGCAATGACTCCCCAAATCCCTCCGGCCCCTTAAAGGGAAAAACAGCTTCATTAGTTCCTCACATAAACAGCCAGAACATAAACACAACATGCTCCATTAAAATGGTCAAATTAAGCAAGTGGAGAACCTCTCCTATATCGTGTCAGCTTTAGTGGTTTCATTTTGGATTTTGTTTTCCCTTTTTTTTTCTTGCTGGTTTTGGTTTGCATGTTTTCATTTTCAGGGCATGCATGTCGATACTTACAACTAAGTTTATTTTATGTAGCTTACTGCAGCTCTGTTTTAAGGACTTTTTTTCTTTCTCCTGCCTGAATTGTAAAATGAGAATATGGAAATTAAAATTGGTGCATCAGAGAGCCCATATAAATTATTGGTGGTCTTGAAGGGTTATGGTGAGAGAGCCCTTTTCTGTGTTATCTGCTTGGAAAAATTATCCCTCTCCATTGATTCCACCGAGTAAAACACAATGAAAAGTACAGTAGATCATTTAGCTTCTTTCTATCACTTTAGAGTTTGTCACCCAAGTGTTTGAATGTATTTCAGGTAAAAACTAATGACCGCAGCACAATCCTTCTCATAGCTAGATCTGCTCTGAGTCTTTGGCAACTTTCTCTTTTCTTACTGGTTACATAAGAAGTTCCCATTTAAATGTTTATGTCTGTGTGTACAGATGCAGTATGATAAAAACTGTAGGGTAAAAGACAGAAAAAGGAGACGCTGTTGTCGATGACCACATGTCTATGCTTACCTAATTATTTTTTTAATCTTTCTTTAATCTCTTAATTTTTAATTTCAGCTTCTTTATAAATTTCTACTGTGTCTTTACTGTAGTTTTTGTCCTTTCCATTTTGGACTAGGATTTCGAGAGATATTTAAATTTAAAAATCACTGCAGGACAGTTTATTCTTCCTAAACTGTAAGTTCTAATTTGAGCTTCACATCTTTATTCGTACTTGTCAGAATTGTCTTCTCACCACCTTTTTTTAAACCAAAATGCATTCTCTTTTTTAACTCTCTTGTCCCACTCACTCATACTCCACTGAAAAATATTTCTGTTTCTTTTTTGTTTGTTTGTTTCTTTGTTCTCCCTTTAATCTTTGGTGTGTAAACTTTTTGGAAAGATGACTTCGACTTATTATAAATGGAAGAGATTTTCTGTTTTAAAAAATAATATTTTTTTTTCTTTTTGAGATCTTTCCTTAATGAAGAATATAAGTTAGAGAAAGGATAGAAAAGCAAAACAAACACATTGATTGATCTGAGTTAATTATCATTTTAATTTAGTCATTATATTCCTCATTTCCTATTTAAAGAGGGGAAAAGTCAAGGTGTGGAATATTTGTAAGAAAGGAAAGGAAATATTTCTGACAGTCATAATAATAGTAATAGTAATTACAATAACAGTAGCAAAACCAACAACAATAACGGTATTATATGCATTAAAAACTTTATTTAACAACTATTTATTGAAAATTCTTAAAAGGTTAAACATTTAACCTGCAAATAAAATGTGTTATCTAACACAATGCAGTTATGCTATGAGGCTTTATCTTCATAGAACATCTAACTTAAAAAGCAATTACAGAGCACTTCCTATTAAAAAGTTATATTCATTCTTATCCAAAGTTTATCAATAAATTAAGCTGAATATATATTATGGTCCATTAACTGAAAAAGAATGCGCTTTACTGTTTCTGTTCGTGTCATAAAAACACTTTTCTTTCAATGCACTGAGAAGTTCTGTGTGGAACTGAAATAATTCTTGTATTGAAACATCATGTGAGCAAAAGGTAGGAAATTGAAGTATGGCCAACATCACCTTAGGCACGATCCTTGCCTGTTTACAGTAGGACACAGCTTTCTCATCTGAACTCATCTGAAACAGGAAGGAGTGATCTTGTCATCTATGATGAGGTGACTGCATCAGTGGGCAAGGGAAGGGCTACAGCTGTAATCTATATGGAATTCCGCAATTCCTTTGGGATTCAGTGCACCACAACCTCCCTCTCTCTATACTAAATAGATACAGATTTGATGGATGGAGAGTTTGTTGGATGAGCAGTTGGTTGGATAGTCTTGTCCAGAGGGAAGCGGTCAGTGGCTCAATGTCCAGAAGAAGGTGTTCCTTTGGGCTCTCTGTTAGGATCAGCAGTGTTTAATGTCTTCATTAATGCCCTAGACAAAGGAATTGAGAGCACACTCATCAAGTTTGCAGATTACACCAAGCTGAGCAATGCTGTTGACACAGCTGAAGGTTGGGATGCGATCCAGGGGCACCTGGACAAAATGGAGAAGTTGCCCATGGGGTTCATGAGGTTTAACAAGACCAGACATAAGGTGCTGCAGCTGGGTCAGGGCATGAATCTGGGCTGAGGGATGAACACTAGTCCTGCCAAGAAGGACTTGGGGGTGCTGGTGAGTGAGAGGCTGGACATGCCCCGGCCATGGCATTCACAGCCCAGAGAGCCAAACGCATCCTGGGCTGCATCCAGAGCCCCATGGGCAGCAGGGCAGGGAGGGGATTCTGCCCCTCTGCTCCGCTCTGGTGAGACCCACCCGGAGCACCGCACCCAGCTCTGGGGTCCCAGCACAGGAGGGACAGGGACCTGTTGGAGCAAGTTCAGAGGAAGCCACTGAAATGATTGGAGGGCTGGAGCACCTCTCCTAAGAGGAAAGGCTGAGAGAGTCGTTGTTCGGCCTGGAGAAGAGAAGCCTTTGGGGAGACCTTACAACTGTCTTTCAGTAATGAAAGGAGGCTTATAAGCATGATGGGCACAAATTTTTAATATGGCCTATTGCAGTAGGGCAAGGAGTAAAGATCTTAAAATAAGAGAGGGTAAATTCAGATGAGATATAATAAGATTTTTATGGTGAGGATGTTTAGACGCTGGAACAGGTTACCCAGAAAAATGATGGATACCCCACCCCTGGAAATATTCAAGGTTGCTCTGAGCATCCTGGTCTAGTTGAAGCTGGCCTGGCTCCCAGCAGGGAGGGCTGGACTGTGGATGACCTTTTAAGGTCTCTGCCAACCCAAACTTTTCTATGATTCTATGCCTCTACAACAGGCAGTCTGAGAAAACACAACCTTTCGTACAGGTGAAGAAGGTGAAAAGCCTTTCACAGGTGAAAAGTGACCTGTTGGCAAAGAGAAACACGGCACACCTATGGACACAGTCCTCCTGGCTTGTATCAAGTTTTCTGACCCTCTTCTTCTGTGTCATCTGGTGTTCTCATAGAAATATTCATTTATTGTAATTTTAGACACCTCAGTGAAGCACCTGAAAGAAGAGAATAGTTGCTATAAGTACCTGTCTAAAATTGTGCTTCTGTTATTAGCACTAGAGGGAACTCTATCATTCTCCCCAGAAAAGGAAGATGATTAAGGACCTCATGCAAGTGTCAACATTTATCTAAAATCAGTCTGGGCCTTTGTCAAACCATGTCAATAAATCACGATTAAGCAAATATGCACTTTTAAGAGAGATGATGCAAATGCGCATGCTGTTCATCGAACCCAGTTTTGTCTCCATAGTAATTTTCTAGGGTATGAAATCTCTGCATAGTTGTAATCTGTTATATACAGAGCTGAGTGAGATTATATATAGTGATTTCCCTTTACTTCATTTTTCCCTTTACAAATAAGGTGTTCTTAATGTGTGTTGCAGAAGGTCTTCCATCCCTGTTGTGATTGATGGCTAGAAAACTGCTGGGGACAATTCCATTTGGTGGGCAAAAAACACTATCTCGTTTATCTTTATATCATATCTGTTGCAAATTAAACTGAAAAACATAGAGTTTGCACACTAAAATTGTTACACTGCGGAGCAATGTGCCTATAAAACAGCATGTTAACAAGCACGACATGATAAATGAAATGCAATAAACTTCTGTAATTTCAGATTCCCCCAGAGGCGGATGACGAGGGTATCACCTGTTGAGCTTTGCTTGGTGACAGCATTACAGTATCTCCAAGAAAGTACTGGCTGGGCTGGCTTTACAAGAAGTGAGTGGCTACTAGTGCACACTCGGTTAACTTCACACATGCTGCATCTGAGATAAGATTCATAATTCAAGCAACCAAATGCAGAGGCAGAGGTACTTTGCTTGCTGGTTTACTGGTGCTCCTGAAATGGAATGTCCTGTTTTCTTCAGTAGATGGCAGCAGTACTGATGCATGATAAAAGCTGGATTCCAAAAGCATTTTGTAAAATAAAGCTGCTTTTTAAATCTTTTTTTCCCCTCATTCTGTCACCATCATAAACGATCACAACACCTGAGCCTCTGCCAGTCAGATATTAAACCTCATCCCCAGCCTCAATAGAGAAATGATTCACAGGTATGAAACTTTGTCTAAAAACAAACAAGCAAACCAAACCAAACCAAACCAAACCAAACCAAACCAAACCAACCAAAATGAATCAAAAACACAAGGACAGTGAACCGAAAATCCCCAACTATCTTGCTGATCAGAGTTGGTTTATTTTTATGTGCCAGTAAACATTTATTAGCATTAACTCTCTAGCCATACATGCAGATATATTTTTCCTCATAAGGTGTCCCATGGCACTATCCAAAAGCCTTTTCACCAACATTATGATTCTCTTCAGGAAGATAGCAGTAGAGTACAGGTTTGGGAACGGTAAAGAAGCAAAGAATGTCTCGAGGATTTATTTGTCATTCATAAAATGTGTCTATTTCCTACCACACAACTGAACACCATTTTAATTCAAATGTGCATACTTCAGCTGACTATTTTTAAAGTATCAGAAATATTAAAATAGTCCCTTCAGGATTCCTAAGCTTTTATTTTTGAAGGAGAGGGAAAAAAAAACCAGAAGTGTAAGGACACTCAGAAGGGAATCATAAAACTGAAATCTTAGGAGAAAGAAACCCAGTTTCAAATTCCTCTACCTGGCTCAGCCTGGCAAAAGGTATCTGCTTCCCCTTCTGTGAGTGCTCTAGCCCCAGGGCTATGAGAATACAGTTGTGTATTCAATCTGGCCCAGTAAATATTTCATTACTTATACATAGAGGTTGAATGCAGGGACTGTATCATGCACCTCAGATGCAGGTGAAAAGCAAAGGGAGGGTCCTCACATGAAAAGCCTGAAAATTAGAACCTTCAATATATAACTTCTGTATTCCCTAAAAATATCCTGAGGCACTCAGAGTCTCGTGAATATAAAATTTCTGCCCTTTACACCCATCAAAAGAAATAAGATTGTAGATCTCTAAACCAAAAATTTCATGCTTCTCGAGGGAAAGCAAAGACAAAAATGAACAAGAAAAAGCATTTACCAATTTGATGGACAAATTACATGCTCCTTTTTTTTTATTATTGTTATTTCAAATACCCTCTGCTAGTATTTACTTATGTGGCGGACTTGTGGCTCTGTGAGATGGAGAATTTCCTAGGTGGCGAAAAACAACTATTACTCTATTATAGCAAAGCTCAGATGTGTATGAAGAGAGAAGGTAAATAGTTCAGAGGTTTAAATGCCGTGGGATACCTTGAATACCACTGAAAACCTTCCTGAAATTTGTACTAGAGCTTTTTACCTCTGCATTTATTTCATCAGTGCTTGGGTGTTGCAAGTGCTTTTGTCTTTCTTTGATATACTTCACACGGCTGGTTTGTGCCTAAACTCATCTTCCACAGTCTGCAGTAACAAAAACTTTTAACAAAATTTGCGTTAGGATTGAATCATCATAACTTCTGGCCGAATTATAAAAAAGTGGAGTTGCCTTGGTGACAGCTTATAAATAAATGTTCCCTTCAAGCAACTATAGGTAAGGACAGAGGAAAAAAAAAATCATCTTAACATCTCATATTGATTGCTGGGTCAATGCTGTTCTTGAAACTGTAAAATATGAATGAGCAGGCTGTGAACAGAGTAAGATAGTAGATGCCTTTGATCGAATCTGGAATGCATTTCTGCACTGCTACTCACTAAAAAGAACAAATAGAGGATAACCCTCAGATGATCAGCCCTGGACCCACCAGGCCTTCTTCTGTGCAGCTCAAAAACTAAACATATATTGACCAAATGACAGGTTTCAGAAGATAGGGTTTGTTTGTAAGACATTCAAGGAAGTAAACAATAGAAGAGGACAAGTTTTATTTAGATAATTCCAGAGGGATTAATTTATAATTAATGGCATTAATTTAACCAGGGAAATTTGGAGACTGGACATCAGTCCACATATATTTAATTGCAGAGAAGTCTGTCAAACTAGTGAAAGATTCAGTAACAAGAAACAGAAGAAATCACACTGTTTCCAGAAAACTGGGTGTGGTAGGATGTTGATGAATACAGTAAGCTTATAGGGTTTGATGGATAGAGAAAACCCCTAAAGAAAGTGGAATTTTCAGTTCTAAATAATAATATTAAAAATAAATATCAGAGAAAACAAAACAGAAATTGTAGCTGCAGCACCTCAGAGAAATTTGTGTATATTGGGACTGCACTTGCACTTTTAGGCTTTTAACTATGTATATTTACTATTGTATATGTTTAACTCCTCTCATTCTATGACACAATGAAGACAGTACGGAATACAACCAACCAAGCTGTGACTCAGTAGAACTGGCATTACTGATGTGACCAGTTCATGAAGATGCACAGAGGCATAAAGCCTGTGAATTACAGCCTGTGCTCTACACTTCCCAAACAATATTTTTTTTCAAATGAATTTCCTGAAAAGGACTTGAAAGTGTTTCGGACATTTGTGATAACTGATTAGTGTGGGGTTTTTTTGGTTTTCTTTCATTCGTTTGTTTGATTGGTTGGTTGTTTGTTTGGGATTTTTTAAATAAAAATTTTAAACTGTCTTTTTTACAGCTGGGGTTTTTTTTGGTCTTATGCTTAACTTTCTTTTGTTCTTCTGGGTTCTGCAGTCCATGACATCAGTTTTCCATGAGAAGAAGGACTGGAAAGGAGGAGAAAGCTAATAATGGCTCTTCCATGTCGTGAAACTTCCACTGGGAGGAACATGCTGCTGATTGTCAGTGTTTCCTTGACTCTGATCTCGGATCCACTTGGTGCAAACATATTTTTATACATTTTCTCACATACATATACATGGTCTACTTTTTTTTCCATTTGTATCTAGCTAAAATTTGAGTGTTTTACACTAATCTTCCCTAGCCCATTAGTACAAGGAGTATAATGTTCTGCTCAGTGACTATAGAGATTTCTTTGACTTCTATTGCATCTGGCATGCTCAAAACTAAACTAAAACAGTCTGGGTAATACCCACTTGATCAAAACACAAAAAGCATCGGGGCTGAAGCAACATATGACCTCCTCAAGTCAGCAGAAGACTGGATGAGACTTGAGATCCTGCACTGTCAGGCCCTTACAGTGTCTGTAGCCTTTTCCTGAGCTAAAGGTGGGATGCAATACTTCCCTCATTAACTTCCTTCAACACTAAGTCTGTGTACTTTAATACAAGCACTTAATGTATACACAAACAAATGGTGTGTGAATTTCTCCGAGATGCCAGAATTTATATGTATTTCACACAATTAGCAATGACAGCATTCCTGAAAGGTTAGGAAAAGTGAAGAATGTGAGATCCTTAAGATGGACATATTGCTGCTAGACTTCAAAAGGGTTTGGGTCCAGTAGTATTTTCCGTCTGTTGTTTACATTACTACATCCCTTTTGGGGAAAGTCCACACAAGCTCAGTAAGTTATTTTTAGTCAACTTCTTACTCTCCCTTGAGACATCTGAAAGGTGTGGGCAGGGGTATCTTCTCTCATATCAGAAATGGAGATCAATTTAATCCCTTTAGAATAAGAATGAGTCACTTCAGTTTAACACATATTACAATTTGAAACTCCAGAAAATATGATAGAATTAACGTCCACTATATTTTCTCTCATTTGATTGTAAAATTCGCAGTGGGAGAATGGTAAAGGAGTAGTAGCTGTTGTTTTAAGGTCCTTTACAAAAAGAAATTTGTGCCCGGTCTTTACAGTCTGTTAAATCAGAGGGTCATGCAGCAGTGTGTCTGTAAGTCAGTTTGAGTCTGTTGCAGTTTGTCCTCAAAGGAAGAAGCCTGGGTTCCTAACTCTGACACCAGGAATAAGTTTAAGCAATATCTCACCTTCTGTGATTACTTTGAAAGATCATTGATTTTAAAGGAAGATTTTAATGGTTTTTTTTGTTTTTTGTTTTTTTTGGTTTTTTTTTTATGATTCTGGGCAGGGAAAGGAGCTTTATCTGCCTATTATGTTGAAGAGAAGTATAACCTGCACTAGAGTTCTATACCACAATACTTTTGCATTTCTATGCTCAAAGAATTTTGCCCTCTCGGCAAGGCAAGAAACCAGAAATTGATAGGAAACGAGGTTTTCTGGCAGATTGTTAAAGATGTTTCTTTGATTTGCACAGAACAGCATGAAGACAACAGAAGATAAGTAATGCAACAATACAGGAGAAGGAAAATGTAAAAACCTGACTTTGGCGCTCACACAGGATCACTCTCAGTAGGTATTCATGCTACATTTTAATTTCCTTAAAACAGTTTTATTGTTGAAAGAAAAGGGGAAACAAGGAGAAAATAACTAACAAATCTATAGTCAGACTTAAATTGCAGAACAATCCTCTCATTTTTTTATTTTTTTTCATATCTGAAAATAGTGATGGTTTCTTTTGATTTGGTAGCCATTCATCCAACAGAATGGTACAACAGCATCCTGGGAGAGAACACTTCTTCAGCCTGAGCTAGACAGCTGGGCTCCTTCTCTAGCCAGCTGTGGGGGATTGGTGCCTCTGGAGGGCAAAAAAGCTCATTTTATGATGAGTGTTTAAGAGGGAGATCTACAGAAATTGATTCGTCTTAGCTGTATTTCTCCATTAACTGTGGACAGTCTAAGGGAATAGCTTAAATTGGACACTTAACTTCGAGACAGCTAAAAGTAGGGGTGAGCCCCAGCTCTTGTCACCACGCAATATAAGCCCTCATCATTCACAATGATTATGTTCAGCTGCACATAAGGATTTCTGGGTGACTCTATTGCCCTCTGTGTATCATCCTTCCCCCAAAACCTTTGCGTTTCAAGGACCTGGCCTGCTGAACCCACTAAGACTTTTTAATTCATTCCATGATTGCAGAATTCACAGCTCTTACAAAGTTGTGGATAAAGGGTATTCTGCTCAAACCCCAGTGTCAGCAATAAAATTTTGCCTTACAAGTTACAGCTTTTTATCAGGTGTTCTTGGTATTCTTTTCTCACCTTTTAGTCAATATCAATATTAAAAATCCTTTGCTCAGAATATTCAGAAAGGAAATATTTAGTATGAGTGCAGAATTCAGGTTCCCTATTCAGCGAAGAGGGACATAAGAAAATGGTTGAAAAATAGTGGTAACGGGTAAACAGGTAACAGAGGGCTGTGAACTGCTTAGACTGCAAAATTTTAAATTATTTTTCTTGGCATGTCTAGACAAAATCTTAGCCAACAGAGAACATGTACTGATAAAGTCAATGACAAAGCTTGAAACGGAAACAACTGAAAACACAGAAACAATTACTGCCCAACTGTCTTTGTTTAAGCTGCCATTTACTTACGAGCATTTGGATCTTATTATTTCTGCCAAATTTGTGTTTTACTGAGGCTGGGAAAAGAAGGCAAAACAAATCTTTGTTCTTGAATTTGAGACAGCTGGGCTCTAGTGAAGGTGACTGAGTTCCCAAGCAAGTAAGAGTCAGCGTTCACATAGAAACTGCTTCCATTGTTAGACTGTTAGGAGTCATGCATTCATTTCCTGAAGGGAGAAGGGAAATAAGCTTTGTATAATTACTTAGGGATGTGGATCTATGATTGTGCTGCAGTGCTGAATTGGAAATTAATTTCTTGCCATGCAAATCAATTTGTTCATTGGAATGATCTCCAAATTTTTGCTAGACTCAAAGCCATTTGAGACAGATTTCCTCACGGAGTGCTTAAACAACTGTTCTACTAGATGTGTGGAGGATGATGCATTCATGAGATTATGCAATAATTTAAGCTGAAAGTGACCTCTTGGGGTCATCTGTTGTGACATTTGCCCAGAGGTGCTGGGGAGAATCAACTTCAAAGTTGGAGCTTAGGCAGGTTTTTGATATAAATTCGTAATTTTTCCCCTAATTTTCCTACTGCGGTAGGAAAGCAGCCCAAAATACTCACTAAAGATAAGTATTTCTACTGCTGTCCACTGTCTAAAAAGCTGGTCATCTCATCATAAAGGTGGTCTACAACACTAGGCACAACTTCGCTGTTGCAAATACAAGCTGGTCAGTTCACATTCTTACAGCTTCTATACCTGGACAAGGCTCAAGGAAGATTTGCTTCATAGTCTTCCTAGTGTTACGCTAAAAATCTTGTTGTGGTCAAAATGTTTAATATCTAGTAAGTGCTGATAGGAATTTATTGTATTTTTTTAACTCAAGCCTAGTCTTATCAAAATACAGTGGTTGTTATTATTCCAATGAGATTGACTAGTACACTTCCATTTCACAATGCATTTAAGACTGACACACACAAACTTTACAGTTTCTAGCCCATTTCTTAGTTTACACTTAAATATTCTTGTGAAATCAACCAGTTTAATTTTACCGAATTTTATGAGGTTGCCAGTCAACAAAGTTCTTAATAAAACAGTAAACCTTAATGACAACTTTGATTTCACTTTGTGTTTTCTTGTGTAAGCTTTTGTAAGTTTTCTAAGTTGCCTTTTTGCTTTTTATTTACTGGTTACTACAAAATTTAAACCACCTTAAATTGACTATTAGCCGAAGTAATTCATTAACTTTCCTCAGCAAGAATTAACATAAAGGATTAATGTTTGTTACTTAGCGCTTTCAGAGGTTGTCAGAACTTCACCTTGTAAAGTATTAACACAGCTAAGCTGAAACAGCTTAGGCAATAACCACTTACCAAAATACTTTTTTCTAAATAGGCAAATCATGCTGAGATCACGTCTAGTAAATACAACCTGAAACACTCCTGAGACCCTGGGTGACCAGGTCAGCACGAAGGCTGTTACCTCCTGCTAGTGACAGCAGAAATTTCATATATTGGGCCATACACAGCTCGGAACACAACTGGGCTGGAAGGCTGTAGGTCTTGACATTTTTAAAGATAAACACGTCAGCCTTCACATGTGCATAAGAAAGATCTAGTTTTCTCCAGTAAAATTATTTCCTTCAGTATAAATAATATTCATTAATACGGGAGCCACAACTTGACTAGGCCCTATTCCCATGTTAGGTCATGGAAGTACTGAATCGTCTTTTCATACTTGCTTTATTTGCCTAATGAACGTAAACTAGAGGAACAGGATTGGAAATAAGGGGTGGAGAGAGAAACATTTCTGTCCTTGTTTTGCTGTCAGGGCCTTTAAATCCCAATGTCTAAGGCATTTTCTCTAATTGCATAGAATATCTAATAGACCCAATAAATAAATTGAAGTTTCTTGAATGCTACCTCAGTGACTTAATTACAAAACTATTTTTGCAGGAGTATCTTGAAACTGATGAAAAAAAGTCTAGAAAATTCAAGATTTTTGAAGGTTTGAATATGCTACAAAAAAAATTTCCCCTATTCATGCATATTTTGAGGATTTTTATTGTTTCTAATTAAATCTATTTATATCATTCAGCCCTTATCCTTTTTCTATTCCCTTTTGTTGTTGTTGTTGTTGTTGTTGTTGTTGTTGTTGTTGTTCCACTGACGTACAATTTATCTCTCCTTTTACCAGTTAGAGCCTTCATTCTAAGTTCTCTTCTCTCGGTCTTTAGAAGTTTCCCTGTTTTCAGTAATAGAAAGTTGTTATGTGGTTAAAAAGAGTGTCTGAGTCTTCTCACATTATGCCATCCGTGCAATGAATGCAAGCACCACTAACCATCTTGTTGAAATCAAAGGCAGACTAAAGCCAGTCTTGCTGAGTGAAGAGTGAAAGGTAGTGGAGCAGAATACAATTCTAAAAGCAAAATATGGGGTTTTTTGCCATTTCACATAGCACTGTGCTAAATCTGGGTTTTTTTGGAAAACAGCTGCAGGTAGGTAAACTCATTTTTGAATCATTATCTAGTGTTAAGTGCATTAAAGCCATCCTTATTAGAGACAGCCAATTGTCCTGACTAGTTCTACTGCAAAGCTGAAACAGATCATTCATTCTAAGAATCCTTTGGATAAAGGAGCACAGGAAAAACTCTGTCTTACTCTTTCTTCATTTTTGTCATGCATATTCTCAGAAACTTAACTGAAGTAAGTAGTTATATGTTGAAACTTAAGATGCTTTCTGAATTTGATATAAACATTTTATGTTACAACACTGTGAAGAAAATCTCATGAGCATATAATTCATTGGTATTATGACAGCTCATTAAGTCTGTCTAGAAAACAGTATTTTCATTTTATGAAATAAAAGATTGTTTCAGAATGAGTTTTTGTTCTGACGCAGAATAAAAATTTGATTTTTTTGATTTCTTAGTGTCTAGCAGGGAAAAAAACAACATTGAGATCAATGACCTGTAACTGTTTTTCCATCTCCCTTGTGCATATGCTGACATCTCAACTATTATCCAGGTCAGTGTGATTCTGAGACCTGAATTTAACCTTTGACTCGGGAAAACTTCAGCGCTTTTGTCAAAATAATTATTTTCAGAACGAAGCCACAGTTGTGATAAATATGCAGAGATATATGTTAAATTTCTGAATAGCTCTTTAGCTCAGTCTGCAGAACTCTGTAATAGGCAGAGCAGTACCTCTTAACTGGATGAATCTTTGTAGGATGCATTTATCCCTACACTGAGGCTAGTATCTGTGTCTGCGAGGGTTTCTTTTTTGGTGAAAACACATCTCAAATAGCTAATTTGATATCCACAGCAGACTCTGAAGCCATGGCCAGAAAGGTTACATAGGGTTTATGGTCCTGGAAAGGTTTTTTCCCCTGTTTAATGGTGCATGAAAACTCTGGCATTTCCATGCAAGAAGCATGACAACATGGTGGGTTTACATTAGATATTAGGAAGAAATTCTCCTCTGTGAGGGTGGTGAGGCCCTAGCAGAGGTTATCCAGAGAAACTGTGGCTGCCACATCCCTGGGAGTGTCCAAGACCATTTTAGACAGGGCTTGAAGCAACCTGGTCTGGTGGAAGATGTTCCTGACTATGGCAGAAGGTTGGAAATAAATGATCTTTAAAATGTCTTACAAGCCAAACAATTCCATGGCTCTATGAGTCTATGAGGACAAATGCGTATACCTTCAGACTTCTCTTAAAATCTGGTTTACAATTCCTAATTTCCAAACAAGAAAAAAAGTATCATAGAAGGAATTGATTTTATTGTTCCTGTAATCCCCTTGCTCCCTCCAAAAAAGCCCCAAAATGCCAATGACCACATGTACCAGCGATCACTCAAGAATTTCTGAGTAGGTTTAGTTCAGCCTCATTAAATGAGCCAAGTGGGATCGGTTTTCTAGGCTGGTTATCACATCCATAATGCTACTCAAGCTACAGAAAACTGCACCAGTTCTTCTTAAAAAACAAAGAAAAAACAACAACAATAATAACAACAACAAAACAAACAAACAAACAAACAAAATTAAATAAACCAAAAAGCCGAAGTTAAACAAATTAAAGAAATTTTATATTCCTGTAATGAGACATATTGTCTTCATTAGCATTCCTGTGAGGTATTATACAAAACAAACTGAACAAACCCATTCTGTACAAAATAACTACTTTGGTCTGCAATCAAGTATCTTGCTTTAAGTCTTTGTACTGTTCGCCACTTTCCCTATTAGTTTTAGCTGACTTCACACTGTGTGTATAGTTAAATGGTAGTGTCAAATGCAACGCCGTGGCATTTTGTCTGCACATGGCGCTGGAAATAACTATATGCTAATATTAACCTCGGCATTGAAATTTATCATACAGCTTAACCAGGGTCTTTTTTTCAAGGTACTTTTCCTACAGCCCACATAGCTGTCTTCCAAATACCTTGCATTGTAGTAATATAGGTTATTGTAAGAGTTTGTCATTGTATCATTGGTTCCAATATTAAAAAATAATAATTTTTAAAAAAGAGGAAAAAATATAGGCATATTAAAATTCCTCATCTCTTCCTTAAAAAGATACAAAATTTCTATGCACACTACATAAGGATGACTGTAGAAGGCTGGATATCCTGCTCTAGAAAGGAAGGAAATTTGAGAGGGGAATTAAAAATTGTCCATGGAATTACTATGAAATAAAACCAAGACCAGGATATCTCTTCCGAATCCTCATTATTTGCAGATTGGATTATTACTTGAGTCATTAAAAAAATGCTAACTCATTGTTTCTTCTTAAAAGAGCAACAATAACAACCCAACTAATAATAACTCATACAGTCCCCAGGAAAGGTCTGGGAAGTTGTATCTCATAGAGGGCTGGACATTTAGAGTATTTTGCAAAGCCAGTGTCTTCACAACACAGTTGTTAAATTCAGTAAATGGTTTGCTCTTTTCGAGACAATTATTATAGCAGTTTTGTAGATAGTGAAACCAAAGCAGATGTAAACGAGGTGAGATTAGGTGAAATATGCTAAGTCACAGCCAGAGCTCTCCCACGGTTACAAGCCTTTTAACTTCAAGTCATCTGACTCAGGTTTTCTCCTTTCTTCATGCAGCTTTGATCTCCGAGCGTAAAATCACGGAACAAATTAAGGAACAACTGAGGCATAGAACCAAACAACGCATTTTGATTTAAAGTTCTTTAACCGTCATTTTTGCCCCCTCTTGAGGAGAGCAATACGCACAAATTTTAAAATTACTGTGAAGGGCGAAATGAAACAACAGAACTTGAACATTAGTGAATATCCATTTGGCACGTCAGTAGATCTAATATTACTACCTGAGCAAAAAAGAACCTCAGGGACTCCATTCTGCCTTCACTTATGTCAGTAAATCTAGAGTAACTTCACTACAAATGCTGTAGTCAATAGTTATTCCTGATTTACACTTATGAAGCTGAGAGAAAATGGGGCTTTAATTGATCAAAAAAACCTGTCTCAGTGTAGATTTTTTCTCCAGCAGTCATCTTGCTGTAGTAATTTCAAGAAAAATAAATAATAAGATTCAAACACCACAGTAAGCCGTTAAGGAAATTATATATCAAATAAGCCCCCAAAACCTGGAGAATTGCAAACAGAAGTATTGCCTTACAGGTCTCATTCCTTATGTAGATTTAAATAATTCAATTGTTGAATAAATCTTCTACATTCTATTTATTCAAGCATTTTTAACTCTCATTTCCCAGCAGCCATGCCAAGAGTCATAAGAAAGAAAGGATCTTTTTTGATCACTGACAACAGTGATATGAAAATAAGTTGCATAACCAAGTTTCTGCATATTGTATAGTAAAGGGATAGATAATGGTATGCTGCCTACAACTATCCTCAACAAGAGTGGGACTGGCAAAAAAGAATAGTTTCTTCCCTAGGCTTAAATAATTCATTGGTTGAATCACTGAATACATCTCAGATTTTGTCATGCATTCACAGATTTCCTGTGATACTTTTGCTGACAATAAAATTTAAAACCAAAACAAACAAAAACATACCTAGACTTCTTTTAAAGAGGCAAGAGTTTGATAAGAAATCCTTTGTAGTTTCAGAAAACCTACATCATATTGAAGATGATTGCTGTGTTCATAGTAGTAACTTTTATGGTAGCTGAAATAGGTTTTTATTATGTATTTTAAACAATTTTTCAGTCTTTTATCTGGAGTTCTTCGATCAAGTAGGAGCTACAGGGAATTCAGAAAAGCTTTTTTCACTTCCCATGTTCTCCTCCTGAAATCAAAGTGGCGGGGTTATCGTGTTGTCAAATTCTATTGTGTGACAAATGTAGGCACAATATTGACAAGGGTTGAATTGACCCTCATTCCTTTTAAAGTTTTGTGTGCAGTTGTCTCTGTGGTTTGATTGGATAAACATAGCAAACCAAGTTTGTTGCATTTCGTTTTCTAAGGCAATAATTGCCTTGATAATTTCATGCATGGATTTGCCATCCCATTGCCTTAGAATCTGAATACTTGGAGCTCTTTCTAAGATTCATTGATTATGCATAGGTAAATGAAGACATGGTATTCTGCAAATGCAATCTGCTCTGGGGCAGAAGTTAGGTAATAAAGAAGAGCAACACAAATAATATTTTAACAGTCTTCTCAGCAGACATTGTGTTGGTTGCCAGGGATGTTTAGAAATGACGTACAGCCTGGGAGCATGTACTTGCATGTGGCAATTCCACAGTGACCAAATTTTGCCTGTTCACTTGTCTCACAGCTCTTCGGCCTGCCTTGTCATCCCAACATTCATCAAAATTCATCAAGAAGGCTTTTGGAACCAAGCTGCTAACCTGATATCACAGAATCACAGAGTGGGTCAGGTTGGAAGGGAGCACAGAGGGTCATCTGGCCCAACCTTCCTTCTCAAACAGGGCCATCCCACAGCGTGTTGTCCAGATGGTTCTGGAATATCTCCAGTGAGGTATTGCTATCAAGTAAGGCCTATCTTTCACCTGAGCCTCTTAATCTCCTGGAGTATTGGAATGGCAAGATAGACTTGACTTCCTGGGAAACAGAAGAGCCAGTTGGGAGGTGAAGAAATAGCAGTAACTGTTTCCTGGAGACATCAAAGTTTTAGCTGAGTTCATCTCACAATACCTGATTCTGTGTTGTAAGGGAAATGTTCTCTGAAATCTTTATCCTCTGATAATTAAGAATAAAATAAATGCTTTACACTTTACTCTTGGGCAGAAATCTTTTCATCCAAGGGTAATGTGGGCATTAATGGGAAAAAGGTGAGGCAAGGCAAGCGAGTATCCTTCATCCCAGTACACCATCAGTACATTGCTGTAAACAAACATAAAAGGCCTGGCATCTCGAGTTGTCATTGGGTTGTACAGCACAGACATGTCTAAAAATGTCAGAGTGCTAAAGTCTTTTGTCAAATACCTTCCTGCTACCTCTCAGCTGATTTAAAATCAGACCGGAGCTAGGAATGGTTCTGTCTGTTCATTACTATTGTCTGAACTGTCACAGACCCATCATATGGCTGGGCATGGTGTGAAGGTTGTGTCTTTACAAACTCTTAAAACAGAACTAAAATTCATTTCTTCAAATGCTAGCTCTCCAAAGTTTTTATTCTCATTTCAGTATTAATTCAGGACTTTTACACTGCCATGAATTGGAATTTCAATTATAAGATAATACAAAAAGGGCACTTATAAAAGAAACTTGTGAAAAAAACCAGGAAAATAATAATAATACTAAAGTAAACCAAAGTGACATATCTTGTTTATCATGACTTAATATTTTTCTGTTTAATTAAGTACAAAATTTGTTGATTTTCCACAGGAACTATCTGAAGGATAGATTTTCCTATGAAACACTATTACTAACATTCATTTGTATCAAAACATAGGCTTTCATAGTGTAGGAAAACATTTTATTTTCCTCATAACTCTACGCTGTAATTCATCATCACAGTGAACACTGGACCATATATTCCTGGCAAACTCAGATAAAAGTCTACTGATTAAAACAATATTTCTTAAAGTAAAACTTAGCAGTTGGAAAAAAATATCCAAACAATCTGGTACTGAAGAAGAGCTGCGGGAATCACAGGTAACTTAAAAAGACTTCAGAGTTCACTGGGACATGGTCTGGAAAAATTAAGCAATGAGGACTTTTGTAAAAGGAAAATTATGTGACAAGAAAGGAGGTGCAGAAACAGAAGCATGAGTGAAGTTTCTTTATTTTTTTCTTTCAGAAAATATGCCCTGAAATAACTTTAGAGATGAAAAATAGGAGATCTTGCATACATGTATGCATAGAATGATGTATTCAAGGAGGCTTTCTCTGCCTATTGAAGCTTTATTTTCTGCTTTAAATGTTTGAAGTTTCCATTCAGGAACGTTCTGTCTCTACATTTTTTTTTTCCTCCCCTCTCTCAAGAGTTTGCAAAAGAAAAGGGGAAAAAGAAGCTCTGCTGTGCTCATACATTTTTCTTATTTCTTGAGTTAGCTCAGGGTGGGAGGTGGAGTTTGCTCTTCCTTTCATTAGTTGCTTTGAGATTCACATCTTTTGTTCTTCCAACTCTCTTATTTGAAATTCTTTTCTTTAAGTCAGCAGGGAGCAAGGGTTGATGAGCCCCAGCCTCAGCTACAGCCTTGGGGCAAAGAGTCTTCTTTTTGAATAATAGTCTTACGGTTTTGTTGTATTTTATTTTTCCCTGAAATGTATCTTGGATATGTTGATTTGTAAAAGGCTCTTCTGAGGCTTGCACTCATCCGCTTTTCTTTATAGTTTTCTGACTTTTTTATTTTTCTCTCACTGTGTTATAAGTTTACAGAATGTTTATACTTCTTTATTTCAAAATCCCCATCTTGTTTTTTTCTGTTATGGCTTTGATAGAGATATATTTCCATTCTGTGTTTTACTTTTCTTAAACTGATGTAAGATCAGAGTAAACATTTGCCACCTGTCTTCCTAGATATTTAGTGAGAATAAGTATTGAATATCACGGTGCATTCAGTTTTCATACATAAAGGATTTTTACTGGGACATTACATGCCACATTTCATTGTTTAAACCAGCACTTAGAAAGATGAATACCATGTAGGTCTGGGAATTTTGTTAAGAGACAAGAGGTAAAATTTTCTGCAATGTTTTTGATTTATTCCTGGTTTTCATGTTTCCTTCTCTATAACCTAGTGCTTAAAGCACTTACTTAAGAATCATCCTTCCTTAGCCTGAATGAGTCCTTCTGTTACCCAAGGACAGACCTATCCCCTAAATATACGTAAATTCGTGACTCCTGTTGAGGCATTCTGGCTACACACTGGCTCATCAATATTCATAGGGAGAGAGCATGAAAAAGAAAACATAATTTGGAAGCCTAATGTCTCTGATACTCCGCTGAGAGAAAGGTGGTCTGTGTTCTAATCCTTGTTTTCCTTATTTATCTCTTAAATTACCAGTCAAAAGGGAAATCTCTGGTTTTCTCATTTCATGCTGGTACAGCCTTTTCACTGTAGTATAACATTTCAGACTTCACAGGCAGCATATTCATTCCACACAATCCCATGAAGTTCTTTGTGTCTGAGAGCGTGCACTAAACGGTGTCTGACATTCTTTTCTTGTGAAAAGCAGGGGCCTACTCTTGATTGGGAAAATTATCACTTTCAAAATTGCTGTATTCAATCCCGGTTAATCACACAGGTTTACTTACTTGAATTTGCTTCATTTTGCTTTGGTCAGTAGAATTGTTTGGAACTTGACATTAGCCATTCTGGGAAGCATGTGTGACAT
Organism: Cnemophilus loriae; assembly: GCA_013397755.1. Lineage (NCBI taxonomy): Eukaryota > Metazoa > Chordata > Aves > Passeriformes > Corvidae > Cnemophilus > Cnemophilus loriae. Next base: position 28,820 of record VZTF01004914.1, on the reverse strand, counting down.
TTTGCTATAAGAGGCTGTTTTTTACTACACATATCGATTCTTAAATGTTCCCCAACCAGTGTTAAAGATGCTGAAAGCACCCATAGTCACTGTTTGATTAATTTGTACATGTTTCTCTTTTCATTTTAATGTATGTTCCCCGTCTCTTGGGAAATGTCTGTGGCATATGCCTCATGACCTCTTAGTCTTTAACACAGATCTTTGGAATAAATACATTTGAAGCCTTTTACCCTAATGTAAATGGACAAGTCTTGCTCCCTCTCTGTTGTGGACTGGGGGTGGGGGGACACAAGCTCTCTATAGTTTTATGTGTCCAATTAATTCCATTTCTAGTAGAAAGCAATATCTTCATAACACCAGCTGTAATCATCATCTTCTCAGGTGTAGCAGAAGTGAGTCTTCCAATTTTGTTAATGATGCAATTCAGGGTTCAAGGCAATTAAATTGCTGCTGATGGCTTCATATTTTATTTCTTAATATTACTATTATTTTGCTTCTCTGTTTAATGTTTCTGCTTCTTTGTGAAATCTTGTCCCCATCATCCCAAAAAGGAACTTACGTGCACTGCAAAAATCTTGTACTCAGAAGAAGGTGTTGAAAGAGTTTTCAGTATACAGTATGCTATCAAAAATTTTCATAACACTTTTCAAAATCTGAGGAAAATCAGTAGCATGGACAAAAAAGACATGACCATTCTGCATGAGAAAATGCTGAGACAGTCCAACTGAAATACTTTACAGAAATATGCCATTCCAAAGTCTTTTTGCCAGGGAGAAGATATCTTGTTGCATCATTATGCATTTAGTTTGTTTTCACAATCTTAAACTGTCTAATTTTGAAAAAGGAAAAATATTTTTTTTAAATCACCTTTTGAATTTCTTCTCTATTACATTAATGATGATTCGTGTAATAGTTATAATATTATATATTAATTATTACATGCAATCAGACTAAGATTTTGTACCTATTTTTTTTTATGTTTCTATGACGCTTCTAAATATAATTCATTGCTCAATGTGAAACCTTGACATTTTGATCCTTTTGTCTTAAAGTGAATTGATAATGTTGACAGAACAAATTTCAACTTCTCTTTCTTCTTTGTGTCTTGATTTGAAATCTAAATCCATGTTAAAACACCGCAAGTTCCTGTAAAATAGACATTATTTTCTGAATATCACAAAGGTAGAACAGACCACAAGGAATTTTAGTGTACACACTCTTGCTGGAAATTGTTAGAACAAAGTCTGATATCTTTATCAAAAATACACTTCATTTCAGCTCCAGGCAGGAATTTATGGCGTGTGTGCCATGGAAGAGAAAATTCTCAAGCTGGAGAACTACAAAGAGATTTAAATATAGTGAGGTGTGTTCATAAGAATGTCAATACAAACCATCTGATCCTTCCTCTAGTTTCTGATTTAGGCTGCAGGTGCCAATGGACAGATTTTGACATACGCTGAAAAAATGAAGTTATTTGTCCCTTTCCTGTCATCAGTGAGGTTCGGACTTCCTGAACTACAAATTGTGCACACTGAGTTGTTAACAACGTCTTGGGTCAGATCCTCCTTGTTCATATGGGCAGGAATTTTTAAAAGCCAGCTTGCAAGGTGTTTCAGCTAACAATTTTGTCATGTAGGTACAGTTGTGCTTGGTCCTTATGAGGCTCTCATAATTAATTTATGAACATCTACTTTATTCTATGTTAAATAGATTCTTCCTCATTACTTAGGTGTAGCTGGCAACTTCTAATCAAGCATTAAGATCATCTGGTGTAAATATAGCCATCTGGAAGCTAGGCATCCAGTTTCAAATAGTCATCTAAGTTCTTTCTTAAAGAAACATTAAGCTGTTCCCAAGGACAATTTAGTCTGCTGCAAAATAAATGACTGGTTGGAATGAATTTCTCTCCAGATATGGCTCCTTTGGGTTGGATAGGGAGCCCAGGTAAAATAACTTAGATGCCCTGTTTTCATATGGCTGTCTCTGAGATGGATCTCACCTGCGTTAACGAGGACAACTTCTGTTGTGCAACGCTTTTGTCTCCTCACTTCACTAATGTAACCTTAGTGACCCAAGTCCGCAGGCACCCTGCCTTCCTGCTAAGGTGTTAGCCAAGACTACAGCTATGCTAATAAATGGAATCAAGAGTGAACCACTTCCTGGTCCAGCCCAGCTTGGACTTAAAGACATTAATATATCTCTCAAAACAAATCAGCTTCCTCCACACTACCTACTAGCCCAAAATAATATTAACCCCGGACTGTGTCAGAAGGAAACCTGACAGAGCAGTAGATGAACTAGGCTCAATCTCACGTGATTATTTAATAGCATGGGTGATTGCAAAATGGATATTTTGGCCTGTGTCATGTCACAGATTAGTCACAGAATCACAGAATCATTTAGACACAAGAGACCTCTAAGAGTCCAACCTTTGCCTGAAATCACCGTGACAATTAGACCATAGCAATAATTGCAACATCCAGTCATTTCTTGAACACCTCCAGGGATGTTGACTCCACCGCCTTCCTGGGCAGCCCATTCCAATGCTTGACAACAATTTCTGTGACTAAATTCTTCCTGATGTCTAACATGAACCTACACTCGCACAGCCTGAAGTACTGCCCTCTCATCCTATTGCTTTTTGCCTGGAAAATAGGCTGGAAAATACTTTCGGGGATTTGTAGAGACCAAAGTGTCCCCTGAACCTCCTTTACCCCAAGATTACTCCCCCCATCTCCCTCAGCCACTCCTGAAATGACTTATTCTACGGACCATTCCCCAGCTCCATTTCCTTCTCTGGACACACTCCAGCCCCTCAGTGTCCTTCTTTCTGTGAGAGAACAAAACTGAACACGAGATTCCAGACGTGGCCTCACCAGTGCCCCCAGCACAGGGGGATGGGCACTGCCCTGGTCCTGCTGGCCACGCCATTGCTGACACAAGCCCGGTGCCACTGGCCTTCCTGGCCACCTGGGCACACTCTGGCTCATGTTCAGCCACTGAAAACCAGCACCTCCAGGTCCTTTCTCACTCAGCAGCTTTCCAGCCACTCTGCCCCAGCCTGGAGCTGCCAGGGGTTGTTGTGACCCAAGGGCAGGACCCAGCACTTGGCCTGGTTGAACCTCACACAACTGGCCTCAGCCCATGGATCCAGCCTGTCCTGATCCTTCTGCAGAGCCTTCCTGCCCTCCAGCAGACCAACACTCCCACTCAAAGATCCACATGTGTGCAATAGTTCTGGTCTCTCTGACATGGGTTTGTCGGGTGCTTTTGTGTAAAATTATGCAACATTTTTCAAATTCTTTAGTGTACTGGAGAAAACTCTGATTCTTCTGTTTATCGTGCTCTTCACAAGACAGTCAGCAATGTCAGGGAGATTTCATCTTGTGACCACTTCTCACCATGCTGTTTCCAATCACTGCACATTTGCCTTGTGCTCCTTCCAGAGCTTTACCTCACTTGCCCCTTGTCACTGGCCTTCAACTCCACAGCTATTTAGCAAGATTTAAAGAACAGAAACCCATCTTTAATATATATATTTTTTTTGTATGTTCTCTAATCCTGAACCAAATGCTGAAATGTTATTCAAAATGTTATTCAACAATTTTAATTGAAAAAGGATTTTACAGAGAAACTAATAAATAAATAATTAAATTGATAAATAAATAAGTAAAAAAAATTAAAATAAACAAAGATGAGTGATTTACACACAGGCTGGTCTGAGAATGAGAGGATTTAGTTAGTTTGGGGTTTGATTTATTTGGGGTTTTGTTCCTTCTACTTAGACCATTTACCTGAACTACCATATATAAACAAATTTTGTTATTAATACTTTGTTTTCAGGGGCTACCTGGAATTACAGGATTTAAACTAATTTGTTTGTAAGACAGAAGCCTGCATCTAGTGAGAGAGTGATGGTTTTTGACTTGTTAAAATGGGTTCAAGTTATTACTAAAGATGTGTGGAGATTCTTTGCTGTGGAAATAGAGTCCGTACATGTCTCAGTAAAAGTTTTAATTTTTCTTTTACAGATCCTGTGATCCTGTCCCTACATTCTTCCTCAAGGCAATTTTTTTTTCACTCATGGCTTGTTGCTTTGTGCCTTTTTTTACTTTTCCTTATAACTCATCTTTTAAGAAACAACAGACTACTCTTCCAAGAACATCCGAAAGAAAGAGGACCCATGGGTCAGATGCACACCCTTGACTTTCTACAATAGAGTTCGTTAGGAAACCTGAGTAATTCGGTTAGATGGCCCAGAAGAGGGAATATTCAAGCTTTAAATAAATACACAATAAAAATAGCACACTGTTACTATAGGGTTACTGGACTGTAGCAGTAAATGAACTGAATAAAATTTTATGGCTTCTTAACATGCTGAGGTTTTGCAGTGTCGTCCATCTTGTAGCCTAACAACATTTCCCAGCCTGCTATCAGCGAAACTAATAGTGCGAATGGAAATTTTATGAAAAATGGGAAATCTACGTTGGTTTTATATTGTGTCAGTAGAATGAATAAAGACCATATTTTGGCATTAATAGCTAATGGTAGAAAGTGTGGAGGGAGGGAGAAAGAAAGAAAGAATGGCTACATTTTCAGCTTTTGAATTGATGTTTTTTAAAGAGTTGGCTGTAATTATGATACTTGAATGTGATTATCATTAAGCTGATAAATTATTTAGTAAGAAGGTGAACAACGCGAAGAGATCATTGATGTATTCAAGCATCTTAGCTGTATTCCATAAGTCTCCTTGTGACTCCTAGATTGCTGTATTAATCACATGGATACCACGGATATGTTCTGTTATTATCTTTCACTGCAAGGTCAAAGTTTTGTACTAACATATCGTATGGGAAGGCATACGTGGAGGAGAAGAAACCTCAAAATTATTAATCATACTGCAGAGCAATGATAACAATGGTTCTTTACTGACTTAAAATGGATTCCCTAATGCGCCTTAAGCCAAGATGTCATAATGACCTCGGTACCAGACCCCCTTAGACAGCACAGACAACATGTAAATTGGAGGCACAGGAAGCAGCAGGTACAACAGCAATGGAGCAGCACTCGCTCGAGTTCTGCTTCTGAGCAGCCATGGGCACAGCAGCACAAGTGTGGGAATGTGCTTCCAAAAGAGAGCTCTGGATGGACTTTGCTTACACATCAAGGAAAAAAAAGAAAAAAATTGGAAAAATCAACTTATTGAGTAATAAAGAGCAAACATGAGGGTTTGTTTTTTTGTTTTGTTTTTTTTTTAAGGAAAACCAGAGCTCAATTCCCTTTTCAGACAGTGGCAGCCTCCTGACTGAACAGCACAAGCTCATGCTTTGATAATATATCAGTATGCTACTAGTGAGTAACACGTTCATAGCTGCTAAAACACGGTATCTGCCAGAAATAACCCCAAATCTTATTTAAATCAGCTGCCTAAATACTCTTGTGAGCTTTCTTGTAATAAGTTTTTCCTAAAGGTTTTTTTTCCTTGAATTAATTCTGACTGTTTCTTTAATATAATAAATTACCAAATATTTGGAATAAATCAGATAATTTCTTTTAAAGGAAAAGAAATACCACTAGATATTAATAAAATGACTAATGTCTTAAGATCCCAAGGGTTGATTCTTAAGTAGATTTTTTATATTTATATATATGACATCAACTTTATATGTTGATAAATAAGAATATTGCCAATTTACATCATGGCAGAGTCAAAAGATTGGTATTTTCTCAACTTTATTATGCTACATGAAAGGAACTCAAGGGGCTTTTATCACACCTTTATGACTTTGCGTGCTAACCAAGTAATCTAAGCAGTCATACCAATTTACTTTGTAGGGAAAAGACAGAGAGAAAGAGAAATAGAGACAGAGGAAGAGGGTAAGAAGGAGAAAGATCTTGAGAATGGAAGAGAAAGAGGAAGAGAGAGGGAGAGAGAAAGAGGAAGAGAGAGGGAAAGGGAAAGAGAAAGGCAGAACGACTAAAGGAGATAATTCCAGAACATGACTATTTTATTTCATGTATCAATCACTGATTTGTACTTTCCAGGTGTTTTTTCTCACCAGTAGCTGTGAAAGAAATATGGATAACTACCTATTAACAGCGAGATTATGAAATCAATTAAAATAAATCCCATCTCTAGTGACTTACTGTTGAACTCTTCCTTCATCAAATGGTCTCAGCCATGAGTAGTTGTGAAAATTTTACCTCGTTCATAAAATATCTCAGTAGTTAATATTTATTTTTGAAGAAACACTACTTTTACTGAAATAGATTCCATAGATTTTTTAAAATAAAACTGTCTCCAGATCAATTTGATCTTCAAATATTTACAAAAATGAATATAATCTCTTTAGTCTAGCTAATTGTACTTTATGCTCTTGTTTACTGCAATATTTTGAAATCAGAATGACAAAGTTTGGGAGTTTTTTCTCATTATTTTGCTAAATCTCTTTTTGAGAGGGCTTGAAAAATGCAGAGGAAAATCTGTTCAACATTTTCCCTTTTACCTCTCATGCTTTTTTTTTTTTTTAACTTTTTTGACTTTTATGACTTTTTATACTTAAGATGTTGGCAGTATAATATAAACAAAAACAATGCACAATTTAAGGTAAATTTCAAAGGTTTTTTATTATTCTCATGACTTTCATGTAGCATAACAGACACATAGACCTTGTTTTGGCCTGGGGAAAAAGAATGACTTAGTTTTGAAGAACACAAAAGCAATACTGTTTTCCATATCACCAAAGCTTATGCATAAAAGGTTAAAATATCATATGCAGTGTATGTCAGGGAGTTGCTAGGAAAGCTAGCATGACAGTAAAATAATTTATTCAGTTGAATTTCAATAGTTGCTACGATTTTCTTATGCCATTCTTATGCAGCCACATTTAAAGGTTTTTTTATTTATAGTTAGAAAAATGATGCCTGCTTGAGCTTAATTAATTAGCTGCAGTTCTTTATAAAACACATAATGTGCCTGTTTCTTTGTCTAGATGTGCCTGGTCTGTTTTTTTGTCTATATGAGCAGAACTAAAACATAGTTTAGAAATTCTTTATCCTGCTTTAGTCAAACAGAGGGACAATGTGGCCCCCTCTGGAGTGATTTATGAAAATCTATGAATCCTGTTCTTGACTCTTTTTAGGGTTAGTGACCTAGAAGATGTAACTTAAGGCAAATCAGGTCTTCTGCCTTTCTCCAGCATTTCCCATTTTGCTGGTGGTCTGTTAATAACACATCAGTTTTGTGAGGCTGTCTGAGCGAAATGCACACCTCAGAAATGGAAAGAATTTCTGGCACAGTAGTGAAGAGAATAGAAAAAAAAATATATATATAGTAAGGGGTTAAATTTGCAAAGGGAAAAACAGTCTTTGTGTCATGCCAGCAGCTGTGAACAAAATTAATTTGCCTCTCAAATATAGCCCCTAGGGAAGATCCCAGGAGTGTTATGTGAAATAGAAGGTTGTAAATGTCCCAGAGACCTTATGCAATTTTAGGGCTTGCTCGAAATCAGAAGTGAAAACTAAATAGTGCTAAAAAGAGAATGAAACAATAAAATAAAAATGTTTGAACTCCCATTGTAGATTGTGTTTAGGAGGCAAAAGTCAGACATAACCGAGTATTCATCCTCCTGCTTCAATTTTTATCTCAACTCTCCTCTGAGTTTTCCTCCATTCTCCACTCTCCTGTTAAACTCAGTTTGGTTTTTTTGCTGTTTTTTACCTTTTCTACCTCAGATGCTATCTCCTCGTTTCTCTTTCTTCACTCTGCTTAATTCAGGAAAGCAGTTGTGCCTGCTTGATCTGATTGACTTTAACAGGCTTTCTCAGAAGCTGTAAGTAAAGTCTGTGGTCTCTGTCCCCTTGTTCCTCTTTCAGCCATGTACTTTCTTATTAACTTTTAAACACTCCAAATCTCCAGGGCAGTGAACCCCCCTAACTCTTTCTGGCACAGATGGGAGCTGAAGACAACTGGCATTTCATAGGAGCTGCTCAGCATTTCACCGTATTGATACATAAACGCCTGATGGGTCAGATCCAAAGTCTCCTGAAGTCAATGGAAAAATCTCTCATTGACTCAAGCAGGCTTTGGATCAAATCCTATTTGTTTATCTGCCCTTCTGTGTTAACCTTCTATGTTTCTCATCTTTCCCTATCAATACCCCTTGCTAGAGGCAATCTTGGCAGGACTAAAAACATGGTGAAAATTGATAAGGTAACCACATAAAAAAGAAAAAAAAAAAAAAGAAAAAAGAAAAAAGAAAGTTTGCTTGAGTTTACTTCAAATGAGCAAAGTCTGAGAGCAGAGCAGCATTTAGATTATTAGATTTGGTGCACTGGATTTTTTGCTTCTTCAGCCTCTTACTGAGAAATTAATTTGTGAAATTTCATTCAATTTCAGAGATTCAAAATAATCAAAAAGAGAATGGGAAAAGGTTCACGGGGAGGGAAGAAGCAGAAAATGGTGGAAAAAAGCCCAAGCAACACCCCTCCTTGTTTGATTACATTATTTTAATTTTAGATTCTTTCTTTCCTTTTATAAAACACATAACTCAGTGTGCAGATTCTCTGCAGTTTATAAAGAAAACATGAGATATGCTGATGCATAAAATATTGGGCCCAGCATCACAGTATGTGCAAAATTCCATACAAAATTCAGATGTGCGGTGAAATAGGAATTCCTTATTTCTCGTCTAGATTAAAATGGGTGCATAATTTATCTGGTGCAAAACATATGCAATGCTCTTTCTTAATAATTTATATAAAAAAAGATGTTTTGGCATTTGGTGTCAAGGACAACTCTTGCAGAAGGCTGACAGGAAAACTCATGTTAAAGCCATCATTTCCTTTAAGTAAAAGACATCTCTTTTATTATTCCCCTTCTTAATTTTAATTTAACAGATACAACATAAACATTATCAACATTATAAAAATTAAATGGCTAAATTAAGTTATCTAATAATTCATAAATTTTAAGATAGTTCCTTGGCATGGCATGGAAATGCATAAGCCTTAACATTTGAGCTCTGTTATATATAGATCAATAATGGGAACAGAATCTAGAAATCTAAGAAGCTTTCTCATTATTTAAGTATTTATTTAAATACATAAATAAAGCAAATAGACAATGGGGAGAATAGCAGTCCACCCAAAGGTCACACATGGGCTTAGATAACATGGTGCCAAGCAAACATTTCATAACATTGTAAAGGATGATAAGATTACTCTTTTGTTCAACTTGAGCATAGGAAAGACTAACTCAGTGGGTTGAGGTCTCTCAGAGAGTTTGTGTCTAAGCCCTAAAACTCTTTACCTATTAAAACATCCAACACACACTTCACGATCCTGTCAGTCACTGCAGGGTCCATAAATAGAGGGTGGAGGGGACACTAGGGAATGGGATCTGATGTTTATGAAATCTGCAGATAGAGAAAGAAAAACAAATTATTTTTCTATAAGGGGACCAGGGGAGCATAGGTAGAGATGAGATGGTTTGAGAAATCAAACTGTTTGCAATTACAGCAGAAATAGCAGTCAGGGTTGGACACAGGCACAGTCTGATGGAAGGACAAAGCAGGTGTACAGCATCATCCTTGTAATACATCAGACAATCTAGGCCTCTGCAAGTTACTGCTGATGGGGACCTAGCGTGTTCTTGGCCCTGTGTAGAAAATAAATCCTTATTAATTAGTAAATTTTGTGGTGGGTTGAACTTGGCTGACCACCAGGTGCCCACCAAACTCACCAAGCCTCTCTACCACTTCCACATCCCAGATGGATAAGACAGAGAAATAAGATGGAGAGCAGCTCATAGGTTGAGATAAAGAAGCCTACTAAAGTGAAAGTTTGTGCATGAAAAATCAAAGGGAAAAAAAATAGGTTTGTTCTCTACTTTCCATCAGTAGATGATGTTGGCCACTTCCCAGGCAGCAGAACTGCAGCACTTCACTTCATGAAGATATACTTCACAAAATTTCTGTTCGGGGTAGGTAAACGGGAACCACCACACAGAGAAAACACACTAGAGACACCAAAACCCAATCTGCTCCATTCCTGTTACATATGTAAAGACAATGTGAGTGCAAAGTGAACAGGTTGTCACAGGGCATCATGCAACAGTGGCTGCTGATATGTTCTCTAAAGGTCTTCTGGTTTTTTCTTACAAAAAGCAAGATCTAGTCCTGTGTAACAGAACTTCTGATTAGAAGGAAGGAAGGAAGGAAGGAAGGAAGGAAGGAAGGAAGGAAGGAAAGAAAAAAAGAAAGANGAAGGAAGGAAGGAAGGAAGGAAGGAAGGAAGGAAGGAAGGAAGGAAGGAGAATAAATATTGAATAAATATTGAAACTGTGTCATTGAAATAAAAACATATGGTAAAAATTATTGTTAGATAATATAGACACAGAAAGTTGATTGCAAAGAATAAAACCTGACACCCGGATTTCTTAAACACAGGTGATCATTTATCACCACTTGCCTAACAACCTTACTAATGGACCACACAGAATTTTCACAGAAGTTTTTTCAAACTTCATGGCAGTACATTTCCAGATCAATGAGTTTCATAAGTGACAGGAGATCTTATCCTTCTGATAAAAATAATATCTCATGAGAATTTTTTTCCAAAACTTGTTTGTTCACCTTTTTGATATAAGGCTTAAAATTTCAGATGAAAAGTTCTGTCTCTCTGGCCTGGAAGATTTGCTTCACCATCTCAAGTAATTGGTTGTTCTGGACAATATTCTGACATGCGGTGTCTTACATTCACAGTAGAATAATTTCTCAACCTTGAAGTGAAGTCCATCAGTATTGGAAACTGTTGTGCTGAAGATCAGTATTCAGTACAACATTTCTAAACCATCACCCAATATGCCTTCTGCTCTGAATCGTCAGACCAGTTAAAACTAAAATTGCCTTCCCTCTCCCACTCTGCAAATCAGAATAAGAGGTTTGGTGATCAGTGATTATGGGCAGTTTCCTGCCATAGAGATATTATCAACATCCCTGCACTCTGAAAATGATAGCTTGGAGCCTTGTGCATAATTTTGCTCAGCTGGCGCTTAAGATCTTGGTGCATAAATAGTGAGTTTTCTTCTATGCTAATGTATAGGAAAATAGTTATTAGCAGTTCAAGCAGATACACATACTGTGTCCTGAACCTCTGCAGATCTTTTGCAACTTTCACAATTCTATGATTCTGTGATTTTTTAAATTTATTTTCTGTTTTTCCTCATTAGTTTCATTTTGAATATTTCACTGACGTGTAATGTGATAACCTCATGTGAAGAGGTGCAGCTTTTGAGTACAAGGTGGGTCTCCATGCTTGCCTGACCCAGGAGGGTGAGCACAGTTAGGGTTGCACCAGTAGATGTGGTCACTGGTTTATTGCAGAACCCTTCTGGAAACAGGCTGCAAAAGGCTTATGTTGGGACTTCTGTCACAACGCTTGTAGGGTGGCTGGCAGAACCAGCAAACAACACAAGACACGACTGAAATTATGATATCTTTGCACATCAGCAGTGCTGACTTATTACTGCTGACTTTCTTAAGTTTGCTCAATACCCCCTTGTAATACTAGATGTTCTTCTTCCTCTTTCTTTAGAAAATGCCTTTTTTTTATTTATTAATTTTTTTCTTCACAAATAGAGCATTGCTTTAAGGAACAAGCATTGCCGTCAGAAGGTACTCCAAAACATTTGTGTGTAGCCTTTTATTTTTCCTCTCAGTAACATGTAAGCACAATAAAATAAGAATGTAGTGAACTATTTTCCAACAGAATTTAGTGTGTAATGGACATGTAAACTATGCTTTTATTGTTATTCAAATAACAATGTTGTTTCTCTGCTTGATGCATTCTACTGATAAATCCAAACCACCCTGAGTCCATACTGGGACCTAAAAAACCTTCATACCCACATTTGGCTCAGTTTCATAGATTTTTTTATTATAGAATTTACTGGTAGAGAGTGGCAAAATTTTACTGTTGCAAAAATGGGGGCAGTTATGGTATGAGTTGCAACAGTATAAAAAAATCAAAGTTACGTTTTTGATAAATCTGTTCTCAGAGTGTGGGACTGGAGTTTAAACAAGAAATGTTTTAGTAGTTTGGGGCAATGCGTAAAGAACACATTATATCACAGAATTTTCAGAAGCTCTACACAACACATATATACCAAAAAGTTTTAAAATTTTCACACTTCCCTGAAACACAAACAGTTTAGTGTGGAAACAAAGTGAATTGACAACAGCGAAATGTTATGTAAAATCTTGATCTCACATGTTGTAACAATCATACCGAGATTTCAAAGGAAACAGAGATGGCAATGCCAGTATTCCCACTTTAAAAATAAGAAAAATGAGGCACAGTAAAATAAAGTAATTTGCTCCAGTACGACTAACAGAGTACTGCTGGATGCAGGGAAAAAAATTTATAAAAGTAACACCACTGATTTTTCTATTGTTTGACTGAGACAGAAAGTTGAAACAAAAGAAGAAAGATGAAATGGCAAACTCCATGCTGAGATGTATAAACAAAAATGTAGCCAGTGAGATACCTGAATTAATGCTCAGGTTTTCATTATAAGGGCTTAGCTAGAGCATGGTATCCAACTCTGAGTGCCGTACTCCAGAGACAGAAGTGGAAAGGGCAAACAGGACAGCGAACAGTGGCCAGAAGTCCAGAAACAACTGATGGGGAAAAATCAAAATAATTGGGGTAATTTTATGAAAGTAGAGAAGACTAACAAAGAAATTGATAGCGTCCTCAGGTTGGATTCAAGGAAAATTTTTCCAGAATTTCCACAGGTTGAAGCAACATGGAATAGCTTGGTTGGAAAAACTTCGGAGTAGCCAGAGCCAGAGGTCTGTAATGACATATTTCTTAGGAATGACATTGGTAGACTGTGACACAAGATAGATAGAGCAGATATTTGGTTCTATTTCTGAGCCTTGATTCTCTACACATTCCAACTCTTTCTGAAATGTTTTTCTGTCATATTAAAGCATTTCTGAATATTACCTTTTTTTGTGTGTGTGTGTGTGTATGTGTCTGAAAATCATAAGTTAAGACCATATCAAGTGGCTTGAGACTGAAAAAATAGCACCTTCCTTTTGTTTAGTTTGTTGTTTGTGGTTCTTTTTTTTTTTTTGCGTAACAGTGCTGTATTTGACTTGGTAAGGTTTCATTTGCTGCTATTTTACAGTGTCCCTGAAACTCAGTGTCTGAAATTAATAAAGATTTTGGCTTACGGATTTCTCCTGCAGATGTCGTCTTTCATGAGGATATTTGTTAGACAGAGAGGATGGTATTTTTTTATTTTTGACAGAAATTGTTGTCTGGTAGCTTTTTAATCCATCATTGGCTATTTTTAGAATGATATGCAAAAAATTAAAAAACCCATCTTTTTTCCCTACCCAGTGTCTCCAGCCTTTGGTTCGGAAAATTTGTCTAGATTTTTCACATATTTCTAATAGTTTTGTCCTTCCATTAGTCATCTGCTATTTTTTCACACACAATACCTTTATGAATAAAAATTATAAAAACAAGTATTACACTGATTTTTCCCTCTTTAAAATCACGGTAGACACTCAGCCTGTCCCGCTGTGGTTTCTTTTTCAGGAAATAAAAATCTATTCCTGGCTTGAGCCGTGGTTTCAATACACGATTTCTGCCTTATTTTTATTTAAGGTTTTCATCCTCCTATTTTCTTTCTTTCTCATGACTATAAATTAATCAAAGTTGAGACTTTGTAAATGCAACATAAGCTATATGTTTCCTTTACTTCATAATTTTTTTCAGAACCAATTGCTTACTTACTTAACTAGATTAGCCTTAAAATGTCAAAAAAGGCTATTAAAAGGAAAAAAGAAAAAGAAGGAAAAAGTCAGTTCTATCAAACAAACATATAAATAAACACATAAATCATTAAATTTAGATTTTCTTGGCATTTTCTCAGTCTTCAACTTACTAATTTACCCCAAATTCAGGAAAAAGAAACTGTGTTTTTGAATGCTTGTGTGTTTTTTGGAATGTTTAAATTCAGAACCGAAAAATGAAATATATGAGGAAAACCCTCTTAGGAGCCATTTTCAGTTTAATTTTTTTTTTTCTACAGTAAATAAATAAATATACAGATAAATGATATAAACCAATTACCTTCAAAGTTACTCTACAGAATCTACAACCTCACAGATTTTTTTTTAATTTATTGCATACCTATTTGTTTTCTTGGTGAACAAAAGGTTTCTTATCGTAACTTGCAAGCTCTGCCTCTCTCATCCATAAAGAATTTCTGTCTTTACATCACGTTATTACATAAGTTTATGTGATATTGTTTATTACACAAAATGTAATTTTGTAATGTAATATTGTATTACATATGTATATATAATTATAATAATTATGTAATATAATATTACATTCATATTGTTGCATCAATAACAATCCAATGAAATCCTCTCCTGACCCAGCTTCCTGCTGTTTCCTTGGGTCCTGGCAGTGGTACCTGAGTGAAGAGATCAGAGCCTGCCCCTCCTCTTCCCACCACGAGGGCGATGAAGACCCCAGTGAGGTCTCCCCTCAGTCTCCTCTTCTCCAGGCTGAACAGACCAAGTGCCCTCAGCCTCTCCTCGCACAGCTTCTTGTCCAGACCCTTCAGTATCCTCACTGCCCTCCTTTGGATACCGGCTAATGGCTTAACGTCTTTTTNCTTTTTTATCTTGTGGCAACAGAAACTGCTCGAAGGACTCGAGGCGAGGGACAATCCCCTCCCACGACCAGCTGGCAACACTCTGCAGGCATGTGATTCCACTTCCCAGCACAGCCTGTTCCAATACTTGACTAGCACTTCACAGAAGAACTTTTTCCTACTATTCTTCCTGAAGCCTAAGATGAACCTCCTTTGGCACAATTTGAGGCTGTTTTCTGTTGTTGTTGTCACTTGTTACTTGGGAGAGATCGACTGCCTCTTGGCTACAGCCTCCCGTCAGGCAGCTGTAGACAATAGGAAGGTCCCCTCCAAGCCTCCTGTTCTCCGACACTTGACAAAGTTTCAGTGACACTTCAGGAAGAATGTTACACCCAGTGAAATTGATACGAGAACTTTTCATTTGACCATTGATCAGTTTAGAATCTGTATAATTTATAAAGCAAAAATCCAGACGACTTCACCACCAAATACTTCTTTTGCTAAATGCAGAATACTTTATATTCTACACTGTTTATATATTTCTCAATACTAAATAACTGTTACCTGCTTATGATCTCTCTGCCCAATTTCAAGTCCCTCAAAAATTGTCTCCAAGTTCTAAGCATTGTAGTTATATCAATGAATTTTTTTTTTTTTTTTAAAGTGACATACAAAAGAAAGGGCAAAATACTACCTAATCGTACTTTTATATGGCAACACAGGATTTTTTTTTTTCCCTTTGATAGTGCTCCCAAGGTTGGATTAATCTCATTTAACATTAACCACACCACATGATATATCTGATCCATGTTTGGAGTCTAGACTGCCTTGGTTCTCTATGGAAAGCAAAAGCACCTCTAAAGAGTGATTTAGCTGGATGTAGACAGATATCTGAGATTACTATTGAGACGAATTTCCCCTTCCTGTAGATGGCTAAAGTTGAGTAAGATTAATATGAATCTCAGTCTTGCTATAACTTTGCATAACTTCAGTTATCCCCAGTGGTATTTCAAATGGTCAGTCCTCTCATCCACCCGAATGACACTCCTTAAATTTAATAACCTTGATTCTCCTCTGACTCTCGTAATTTTCCTTGAAGCAATTTCATGGTTTTGACTGATATTTACTACAGATATACACATATTTTAAAAAGAGTGAAATAGAGTACAAGGTGGAAAAAAGATCAAGAAGGGTAAGATTATCTGGTAATGAAAATGAAAGGTTCTCGATTGAAGGCAATTGATCTGTGTTGATTTACATCCTTGTAGCAGGTTTCTCTGCCTAAATGGAGGTAAAACAGCTCAAATTTTACCCTACTTGCAAGTTATCAGCGACAGATCAAGAAGCGAAGGTCAGGTTGCTTTTGGTGTTGGAGAATGCTTAGGACAGACTGACCCACCAATCCCAAATTTAAACTCTCTGAGGCTGTGAAGAACAACGTTTCCTGACAGAGACTGGCACTGGTGAGGATGTGTCAGACAAAGTTTCTGATAAAGGAACCCACAAGAGATTGTACTGATAACTTATCTTTAGCTGAGCTAAAGGCTGCTGAGCTGACACAGCCAGCCTAGAAACATATGATTGACAGTCAATCACTATAAAATATAGAAGCCTTGTCCTATTTTTTAATATCAGGCACTTCTAACGCACTCTAGGACTGTGCATGGAGATCCCTCACTTCACTGAGGATGCCCCTCAAGGTTACTCCTTGAGGCTAAGCAAAAAGATCTGCGCACAGCTGTTACCACGGATAACATCAATCTCTCCTTATTAATTATTTTTCCTAGCTTTAATATTGTTGCTTCAATATTGCTTAAAAAACACAATGCACTGGACTAGTAGTTTAAACTATACATACTGTGCAGTAAATAATTCTGATTAAAGTCTTCTATTCTAACTGTTATCACTATCATTGCTAATAAAATCAATAATTTATTTGGTTAGTGTAAATATACTTGGGTTGCCATCTTTAATCCCATGCAACAAAAAGGCACAAAGATTGAATTACACCTAAATAATTCTTTAAATATAAATTGTTGACTATGTCTGGGGATAAGATCGGATCCAGCCGCAACTAGACACCTCTCTGAGAAGGATTTTAGGAAACAAGGTTGTCCTTTCTGCAGCTTGTGACTCAGCAAGAGGGCTTCCCTGATAAACACTGCCTGGATCTTCCATTCTGCCTTCAAATATCACCTGACATTCATCCAGTGTCTGTACATGGATGTGGATGGAAAGGATAACAACTAGCCTGTTCTCTTGGTATATTTTTTTCAAGAAAAGCAGGTTTGTTTAAAAAAAAGATTTCTCTGGGATTTCATCAATCAATTTTTACAAGATTCCCATGAAATAGATAAGGCCTGAAACAATATGTTCAGGGCCTTGTCGAACAAGTCTAATGTGTCTGTAATTCACACTAGGAGGAATGTTCTGGGTATTAAATTATCCACAGACTGCAGTTGAACAATTCAATAGTCAATCTGCTAAGAGCCGAAAGAAACAAAAAAATCACATAAGGAATTATTGTCTGAAAAAATATTTTCTTCCTAATTTCCGATGTGTGGTGACAGTTCGTCTTACATCATGTCACACTTACGCGGAGCAACAAACCTGCTTTACAAATGGAAAGGGTAATGTAGAGCAAAAAAAAAAAAAAAGGAAGATGTGTTCAGAGGAATTCTTCTCCTCAAGCAGATCCTTATGCTATCTGTTTGGACCATGAGCAGTCAATCCAGATTTAGCAGGCAGATGGAGACAGAGCAGATGAGTAAGTGGATCGTCTTTATTTGAGGAGCTGGCAGGCGCTGTGGTTCACCAGCCGCCTGAGTTATGTTTTAAATAGGTTAGCATGTCTATAATTTACAAAGAGAAATTGTAGCTAGCAGAACGAACGAGCAGAGCATCTGGTTTACATCACTAACTGGAGATGTGTTTCTCCAGGTAGTCTGAAAAGAGGAAGCTGACAGAAAACAAAAAACAAAAACAAAAACAAATAAAACCCCTAAAAACCAACAAACAAACAAACAAAAAATAAAACAACTGTGGTTAAATAGGAATCTTCTTGAGAACATTTATTGACAGAACATCCCTGACAATGAGGAGCTTAAAGTGTACAGCTCAGCCTGAAGTTCATGACTACTTGCATTTACAATCCAAATTATTTAATTTGGGAATTGTAAGTCAACTTCAGGGAAAGTCCTAATTAAAATTTCAGTTACACTTAGCTCTGGAGATGTTAAAATCATGAAGTTCACCTTGATGACAGAAATTTTCTGCAAATGAAAGCATAAATACTTTAATTTCATACTTACTTACATATAAATGGATATCCAACATTCACGAAATGTCCTAGCAAAGTGATTATATTTATTTCAAAAAGACTAGCCCAGAACTTTTGGGAAAATCAAGACTATATGTTAACAGAAGCTGGTGACTCATTTTATATGAAGTACTCTTTAAAACATTTTTTAGGCTATATCTCAACAATGTATTAGAACATGTGTTCTGCTATGGGATGTAGCAATTTTTAGATGAGACGTCAAACTAGACACCTGATTGCCTGTGTCGAATAAAGATCAGGGAAATTGCCCAGGTCATTTAAAATTAGGGTGCTGTCCAGCTGCAACTCATTGTGCTTGCCAGCCTCTTGTTCAGCATTGGGTGGAGTTTTATGTCAGAATATCTAACAACGAAAATTGCTATTTGCATGAAAATATTTAATGCTATGGTACATAATGTACTGGAAAACTATCTCTGGTGTAAGCAAGTTTTCAAAATGGAAGAGCTATAAATGGAAAAGAACCACTGGAAGTAGGTGAGTGAGGCTGTGAAGAGGACCAGTTCTGCAGATATCTCAAGAAGACAAATATTTCGTAAAAAATAAACAATTATTGGACAGAGATGGCGCTGAATTCAGCTTTTTAAAATAGTAACTTTGATTTAATGGTTTTGGGAAGATTCAGATTTTTTGTTTGTTTGTTTTCTTTACATAAGTACTCAAAAAAAGTGCCTACATAATTTTTCTTTTCTATTTTTAAAAGGCATTTAGAAAGATAACAGTCAAAATGTAGATGCTAGTGTGTGTCCTGTGTTTCACTCGTGCATCTTTCTTCTCAAGTCTTTCCCCACATGAATATCAACTTTTAGTGTGAGTGTTTTTATATTATTAATTTAGAATCATAGATTCACACAGTCTCATGGAGCAGTCTATCCTGGAGGGGACCTCTGCAAGTCACCTCCTCCAATATCAACCTCAGAGCCTTATTCAAGGTTAGATGAAGCAGCTTAGGGCTTGGTCCTGCCAGATTTTTAATGTTTCAAAGATGGATAGTCCACAAATTCTCTGGCTTTTTGTTTCATTCTTTGAAAATGGTGGAAAACAAAACAAAACAGGATTAAAAAATAAAATAAATAAAATAAAGTTTATTCTGTTTCAGCTTGATCTCCTGACCATACTGCTGCAAACAGACGCCCACATGCAGTGAGCTTTCTCTGCAAGGACACGCTGCTGACCTGTTCAACTCATCCACCAGGATATCAACTCCTTCTTTTTGAAAAGCTGTTTCCTACTGAATTGCCAGAGTGCACCACTACACGCTTAATGCTCTATTGTTCCAGTGGGCACTGAAATATTACTGTCATAAAGATAAATAATTATTTCTACATCAACCTGATCAATCCATATTTGCTATAACATAGAGTTGCTTCATTTCTTAAGGTTTGTTTTCTGTTTTTATTGTGCTTGTTTGTTGGGCTTTTTTTCCATTTTCTAATCACTGTAAATAGCAGAAAAACATGGATGTTGATTTACCAACACAAAAGATGAAGACATGTCTCTGGACAAAGTACTTGAGTTACTTTAATCATGCTAAGTTAGGTTTTCGCTTTAAACTAATCACCAAGATAGCTTTTTTCATTGAAAATAGACATCTGAAAACAGGTGAAATAAAGCCAATACACAGGAAGACACTACATTGTTAAAGTATCTGCTTTGCTTAAGGAATGCATCCATTAAGAATAAAAGCAATTGACTAGAGGAGATAAATTTAAGTGTGATTTAAATAAAAAAAAAAAATTAAAGTAACACAGATATATAAAAGAGAAAACAAACCAAAACAAAGGAAAAGAAAACCCTCTAAAAAGCCAAAAGCTTTTGTTAGTTTCCTTAGTCTCATTGAACAGAACACTGAACGTATAAACTAAAAACATTAAAGAACAACCATATTATCTATGAGATCTTCCTCTTCTTGCTTTTTGTTTTTGTTGTTGTTGTTTTTGTTGTGTGGTTAAGTAATTAAACTAACCTTTCATGTCTTTTGTATTCTGAGAAAGCCAGGATGTGAAATTCTCTCCGTTTGTGGATTTGGTGACCTCCACATTCTGAACAATGACTGAAGTGAGTTTTGTGTGGTAACTGCTGCAGTTTTCCTTTCTCAATGGCCTCTCTGCAGCACCTAAATCCCAGATGAATAGCCAGCTTGATCAGTTTTTTCCTACCTTCTTTTGATAAATGTTCCCCCTTTTCCACTTGGCTGGCAGAAAGATGACCATTAAACGTTCATTTGTTTAAGCTAACAGACTGTGGTCATCTGCTCCCCGGGGAAGGCAGGAATCCAAACAGGTCTGAAATGGCATCATTTAAGAACACAATCAATTCATTATCTTTTTCATAAAGTTCGCATGTGCACACATTAATCATAATGGAGTGGCACCGGGCAGAAAGTACTTACCTAAGCAAGTTCAGTGCTGCAGCATCTCTTTATCATTTAACTGCCTCTTGCATTTAGGCTTTTATTGTCTGCTCATTCAGCTGTTGTTTTATGAGTGCTGGTGTATCCTTTGTATGCACCAGCCGAACAATCTCCAGCAAACCTTCGTGCACTGGGGCCCACATGAGTCCCTTTGCTCTGGGTGCAGTGTCTAGCTGTGCACAGGAATGATGTATCACTCCAATTTTTTATGAAAATAAGACAAAATGGATTATGTCACCTGTCTTCATGCATCCTTCTGGACCTCAGGTCTGAGGCGGAAGCACCAATCTCTTCTCTCTGTGATCAGTGGCAGTACCCTAGGGAAAGGCATGGAGCTGTGTCAAGGTAGGTTTAGGTCAGATATCCGGAAAGTGTTTTTCACCCATGGAGTAGCTGGGCACTGGAACAGACTTCCCACTGAAGTGGGCACGGCACCAAGTCTGCCAGAGTTCAAGAGGCATTTGGACTATGCTCTCAGGCACAGGCTATGATTCTTGGGGTTGTCCTGTGTAGGGCCAGTAGCTGGATTTTGATGACATGTTGATGAGGAGAGAACAGTAGATGTCATTTGCTTTTATATCAGCAAGGCTTTTCACTCTGTCTCCCGTAACATGCTCACAGGTAAGCACGGGAAATCTGGATTAGATAAAGTGACGGTGAGGTGGATCCAGAACTGGCTGAATGGCAGAGCCCAGAGGGCTGTGATCAGTGGAGCAGAACTCAGTTGGAGGCCTGTGGTCAGTGACATTCCCCAGGGATTAATACTGGGTCCAGTCTCATTCGGCTTGTTTGTCAACAGCCTGCATGAAAGGATAACGTACCCTCAGCAAGTTTACTGACGGTTTCTTGCTTTAAAATAGTACTAAAAGTATTTTATCCACAGATCTTTGTTCGCTGTTTGGGTTTTAGAGGGTTAAAAAAAAAACCAAAACAAAAACAACGAAAAAAATCTACTTAGTCTTTTTCAAGTATCTGAGATTTCATTGCTGAATCACTAAATCCCTCAAGTTTCACCTGTAGCTTTGTAATCTTTAAAATATATGAGGATAGAGGTTTCTTAAGCAAAGAACACAGAGGGAAAATTAATTAATTGGTGTCACATCTATTCACCCTGAAGTTAATTACTAAAGGTAGGATTCATATCACCTAATCTTAAGTATCTAAAGATGTCTGTGAGACATCTTACCTTAGGCTGGGATGAAATTCCCCCGGGGAGAAACCAATTTCTGTCTTCTGTCTGTAGACGTAATAGAGATGGCTTCCTTGGCAGACACAACTTTTACACAAAATTTCTCAAAAGTAGGTCTTCAATAAAAAAATATTATCTTTTTACAGTAAGTAGCTATCTCAGCATGGATGCCACACTGTGTGAAGCTTGGACATTACTGTTCTGACCTTGATGTAGGTATTCAAAGTCAACCCTAGGAGAGGAGTTTAACATTGACCTTACT
Source organism: Cnemophilus loriae (assembly GCA_013397755.1). Lineage (NCBI taxonomy): Eukaryota > Metazoa > Chordata > Aves > Passeriformes > Corvidae > Cnemophilus > Cnemophilus loriae. The sequence continues at coordinate 6,939 of VZTF01004914.1, read as the reverse complement.
TGGTCAAAGCAATGTGAGAAACATCTATATCTTGTTCCAATGTGTTTTGAAACACCTCTTTCAAAATGTTACAAATCTCTTGGTAGGCAATAAAGAGTTATTCTCACAATATTTTTTTTTTTTTCTGTAAAACGGCTTAAAAAAAAAATTATATTTGCAGGATTGCCTTGGTAAAATCAAACTAAGTCAATATATACAAGATAAACAATTGTTAGTGTCATGAGAGAGAGGATTTTTTAAAATTATTCTTTCATGAGACATGTATACATATAGCCAGTAATAATTATCTTGGACATATAAAGTGAGGAAACATTTAGATTACATTGTATCAGTGGATCACAATATGTGAAGAAAAGTTAATTAACTATTAAATCTAATACTTTGGATGTAAAGCAGTAATTAACAGCCTGTGTCTTTTGTTACCCTCCTTTCTTTACTCATTGACATTTTGTGACTCTTTTAATCATGTCTTTAAAGAAACCTGTTCTGTCAGTGCTCTTGAGGATAATACATTCTGGCAGATGGTTGGGATTAAAAAAAAAGAAAAAACAAAGAGAATCTGTTAAACTGGCTTTTTCTGTCTGTTTTCAGGGTGTGTCACGGAACATCATGGAAAATGACATGAGTGATAAGAACCTGATGTGATTGAGATGATTTTCAAGGGGAAAATGGAACCCATTCTCTGAAGATTTCTTCTGCTCTCAAGCAGCCCACAATGTCTTCAAAAATAGCACGTATTGCCACAAAGTGACGGGAAAGATGCCAGAAGTGGAGGGGTTAAAACCTATAACTTCTATAACTGCTCATAAAAAATATAACAAAAGAAAACAAACCCCATTAATAGCTCCCCACCAAAATGGTGTCATTTCAAAAAGAGCTTCTAGAAAAAGACCTTTTTAGTTTGAAGTGTTGTCTGTTTGGCTGCTTCCGGCTGGGGTAGAGTTAATTTTCTTATCAGTGGCTGGTACGGGACTGTGTTTTGGGTTTGTGCTGAGCATAGGGGTGATAATAAGGAGGTGTATTTGTTATCGCTGAGCAGGCCTTGCACAGAGCCAAAGCCTTTCCTGCTTCTCATATGGCCAGGCTGGGGAGGGGATGGAGGTGCTTGGGAGGCTGGGAGGAGATACAGACAGGACAGGTGACCCAAACTGACCAAAGGGATGCTCCAGACCACGCGACATCATACTCAGTGTATAAAGTGGGTGGAGGAAAGGAGGAAAGGAGTAAGTTCGGGGTGATGCTGTTTGTCTTCCCAAGTGTCCACTCTGGGTGATGGGTTCCTGCTCTTCTGGAAACGGCTGAGCCCCTGCCTGCCCATGGAAGAAGTGAATTAATTCCTCGTTTTGCTTTGCTTGTGTGCACAGCTTTTGCTTTCCCTATTAAACTGTCTTTATCTCAACCCATGAATTTTCTCTCTTTTACCCTTCTGATTCCCTCCTCAATCCCACTGCTGACAGAGTGCGTGAGTGGCTGCGAGTGGCTGGGGCTTAAACGATGATTTCTGTTTTGATAAAATTTTGTTTAGAATGGATTTTTGCCTTGCAGCACTAAAGACAAGAAGACCCAATTGTATATTTCTGACACATCTTCAGTGGAGGGTATTTTTGAAATGTAGTTTGGTTTATAGGTTTACGTTTTAATGAGGAACAAGTTTTTGAACCATCTTAAAATGCTTTCCCAAACTTTTACTTTTGTAGTATTTCTACAGTTTTCAGATAAATTTGGGGGAAAAGAAAGAAAAATAAAGCAAGTAAAATTTATTTCTATATCTACTCTAGTACAGAAAATGTGGCATTTTCTTCCATATAAAAATTTTCTTTTAGGTCACAAAGAGTTTTCTAATAAAAAATATAAATGTGTATATATATACACATATGTGCATTCACTCTGTTCTCCTCATACTCATCATACTCCTGGTTGACATATCAGCTATAATTACTGAACCGAAAAGCATGATTTTTAACAACTCTCAAGGTGCTTGAACAGGACAATATGGTGTTTATGCACTGATTGTATTTTTGTTCTACAGTTAGCAAAACTGGAGTCAAGCTATAACTGCTAAAGAAGAACAAAACTTTAATTACAGACACACAATCAGAAAACTTCCTGATTTCTGACTTAGAGTCTAAGTTCCTAAATCATTCTGACTTACAGTCTAAGTTCGTAAATCATTATGATTCCTTCTTTAAAATGCATTTTGTTAGCATAATGATATAAAATATTTGCCAATATGTACATATTGTTTTATTTTTTAAAAAGTAACCTTATATAATTATTTTTATATTACTTTTAATTTTTTTTTTATGGATACTAAATATACTGAATAATATGCCCTTTTCAAAAATATGTTTAGGAACACATCAGATAGCTCCTCTTACTGTTTTGGGAGTGAAAGAGAGCATTTCAATAATTTCTCTGAACGTTGCTGTCCAACTCCCCCACTGAAGTAAGAGACCTAGCTGAGCAAAGTGTGATGCAAAAACCAGAGACAGAGGGACAGAAGGTGACATGAATGAAGAATTTTGTGAAAGAAAAGCCACCCTGGAACCAGTTAGAAAGTGCTAGAAGGAAATTGCTTTGAAGGAAGAATTATAGCCAAGAAACTCCTCAGAACAAGATATGAACACTGACACCGAGTCATGTTCAGCGCGTGTTGCCTTCTGGCTTATTTTTAACTTCTGTGTAGAAAAACTTGAGCACTGGTACTTCCAGAGTTATATCTTGTGGGAAGTTTGAGAACATCAGCTCTGTTCCTTCATAGATGTGATAGTTATGGATAGTGTTAGCAAGTGTGTAGGATAGACTTGTGATTAAACAGGCAGCCACATCCCAATTATGATGTTCTTGCCATCAGCACAGAAATGAGCTTTGGCAAAACAAGCATCCCAGACCTCTCCCTTGAATTTAACCCTCCTCAAAGGCTCATATTCTGTATTAATAGTATCCATTACACCTGTGAAACAATAATGGTGTTGCTAAGCACAAAAGAGATTTGTTTAATTCCACTTTTCTAAATGTTCATTCATCTTTTTTTAACCCTTACAACTGAGAATTTATACTGCTGTCCTATAGGAAAGCAAAGAACAGCCTGTGAAAAAACAAAATTAACCAAAAAATGATGCCGTCAAACATCAAGAACTTCAACAACACCATCAGTCACAGCTTTTTGTTGTTGTTTTTTATTTTCTTGTTATGGTTTCACTGATTTGTGTTGGGTTTAATCTGAAAATGATTCTGTTGAAATGAAGGGAATCTTTGTATGGAAAGAGAAGGGAAAGAGAAGAGAAAGTGAAGAGCAGGGAAAGAAGGTGTGAGAGGAACAGCCCTGCAGACCCCCAGGGCAGTGCAGAAGGAGGGGCAGGAGCTGCTCCAGGCTCTGGAGCTCAGATTCCCCTGCAGCCCCTGGAGCAGCCCATGGTGAGGCAGCTGTGCCCCTGCAGCACAGGGAGGGCACGGGGGAGCAGAGATCCACCTGCAGCCCCTGCAGGAGCCCAGGCTGGAGCAGGGGGATGCCCGAAGGAGGCTGTGATCCCATGGGAAGCCTGTGCTGGAGCAGGCTTTTGACAGGGACCTGCAGACCCACAGAGAGAAGAGCCCTGGCTGGAGCAGGTTTGCTGGCAGGACTTTGTGACCTCATGTAGGACCCACACGGGAGCAGCCTGTTCCTGAATGACTGACCCTGTGGAAAGCGATCTATGTTGCATGAGTTGGTGAAAAGCTGTAGCCCAAGGAAAGGACTCTTACCAGAGAAGTTCAAGGGGGGCTGATGCCCGTCATCACTGAGGGGAAGCAGGTAGAGTCCAGGAAAAAGGAAGGGCTCAGGGGAAGGTTTCTAAAGTTTGTTTTAACTCTCGTTGTCATGCTCTCATTTTCTTAGCAATAAACTCAATTATTATCCCCAAGCCGAGTCTCGTTTGCCTGTGAGGGTATTTGGTGACTGATCTCTCTCTGTTTTTATCTCAACTCATGAACCTTTTGTAATTTTTTCTCTCCCCTGTCTACTTGTGTATGGGAATGATACAATGGCCATGGTGCCTGGCACCCAGCCAGGGTCAAAGCCCAGTGATTTGGATACCTATATTTTAGTTGGTTAATATAAAGTGAGATGAATTCAGCTTTATGGGACCACCACAATGAGGTATATGATGGCATGAATCAGATCTAAAATCAAGGGAATATTTTAGATGCTAAAGGAATTATTTGAAGAGTGCTTCATCAAAAAATATAGATAGAAAGAAACTAGTAACATCTCTCTTTGCAAATGAACCATATAAGTTAAAAACCTGAGGAGAAAGAACATAAAAATAATATGCAAATATCCTTTTGCTGTGATTTGAACCATATGGTATTGATCATACAATAAAATATTTTACAATTCATGTATTTATCCTGTTCCATGTTGGAGAGATGTCTTTTCTCTATAGGCATATATTTTTGTCTTAAAAATGTATATTTCTTCAGAGATATGTTTGTGGTTCACACTATCATTCTGGTCACACTAACTCTGTTTCTGGTCCAGCATGGAAAGAATGACGCTACTATACTTAACAGAAGAAAGCTCTTTCCGGCAACAACCTTCAGGGCTCCTATATGTGTTAAACTGTCCTGCTCCTACACTCAAAGAAGAAAAAAATCAGTAAATTTACTAGACTTGTTGTTATGCAATCTGGTATCTGGACATCATACACCCATCATGCTGAGAACTCATCGCTCAGCTGACAGCTCTCTGGACTGTCAGACCCATCCATCCACCTGATGAGCTCGTATCAACCACGCATTTTCCTGACAAATGCAGTTTCCCAGTGAGGTCTACTGAAGTCCTCAGCAAAATGGGTGCACAAAGGGATTTTTTCTTTTGTCAGAACAGATGAATGAAACGCCATTACTTGCCTCTTATTTCTGTGAAACTTTCTTTAAAAAAAATCCCTGTAAATCTAACCAAGTATATTCATGAAAAATCTAATCCTCACTTTTTTTTCGATGAAGAGGAACTGCATCATATTTGAAAGCAATACATAAGAAGTAGATAATGAAAACTTTCATGCATGTGAAATCTCTGTGAAATACATCACAAGTCTAAAACTCAGTGTTAAATGTGCTTAGCATGTGATCAATACTATTAGTGATGTATCAGTGACAACAGGTATCTTTCTAAGGTATCTCATATAGTCACTAATAAAAATCTGTGAATGATTCTACAAAAAAAAATATAGAGATTCCTGGAAAGAAGGGGCAGAAAAAAAGAACAGAAATAAATATGTCTGCACAGACATATTGGAAAATCCTACCCCAGCAGAGACCACCAAGTAACATTTACCTATGCTTAGTTTTTCAAGGTTAAGTCTGCACTACTCACACTGAGTTCCTCTTTGCCTTTAGATCGTCAGATTAGAAAGGTCTGAGGTTTGGAGGGCTTGGCAGTTTTTATTTGTTTTATTGTTGTTATTGCTGTTTGTTTCCCCTTTGTTTTCTTTCTGTTATTGTGTAGCATCTGAGTACCTTGATATTATTAAACAGGGAATACCAGATGTGGTAGCAATAGAAGGTGTCACTCATCACTGAACTTCATCACTTACATAAATATATTTACATAATGACTAGTACTGATATAACTATACTGATAAAAGAGTCATGTAGGTCTTAACAAAATAGTTTGTACAAAGTCCCAAAATTCCCCAAAGGAAAGCCCTGAAAGGACCTTTGAGTTAGCTTTGTTAAAATAATGACTCTAAACGCTTTATTTTATTTTTAATAAAAAGAAGATAAGAGCCATTCAACCCATTTCCATGTATTCTAGGCTTTGATCAGCTGTGGAAGACAAGGAATGACTTTACTGTTAATGTTTATTTCTTTCCTAAGTACCGCTTGAGAAACTATATATACCTGACCTTGTTTCTAAATTCTAGCTGGAGGAAAATAGTATTTTGGCTTCTTTATTGTTTGGCTCAAACACTTAAAGATCTGTATTTTAAAATTAAATACGTGCAAAGCCTCATTATTACCTCCAGTTTCCCTAAGAAATTAGAAATGAACTTTTAAAATAAATTTTCTTCTTTTACGCACAGTAATTCCTCATGTGTTAAGATCAGCTCTTCCCTACAGCTATAACCTAATCGGCATGCAGAGTTCTGATTATGAAATACAAGCAATTTGAGAGAAATCTTAATGTAATTTGCATTAGCAATTCTAGTTACTGGCTAAAGACTCTAAGATGGTTCTTTAAAAGAAAAAGAAAGGTATTTTTCTCTGCTGTGCGGTTGAGTTGTATTTTATTCTGCTTGTGGATCATGCAGAAACACTGCAAATTTCAGAGGGTATTAGGAGGAAGAGAGTAAAAGAGAAAACTGTGGATGGGTGAAGTTTTTGTGTGTAAAAATGTACTGATTTAGCCAGAGTCAACATCGGGTGAACACTTACCTGGGATATACTTAGGGACAGCTTAATTCTACCAGTAATAAAGGCCTTGGTAAATCTTCAAATGCTTTCAAGCTAGGTGATGATTCCAAGATCACTGCTAACATTTAAAACTCATACCTTTGATATGGCAACTACTTGGTGTATAGCAAAAAAAACCCAAAAATACACAAAAAAGTCCCCAAACAAACAAAAACAGGAAAAGCACTCCCACCCTACAAAGGATACCTTCTTTGGGCATCTTACTTTATATCCCGTTATGCATTCCCTCTCCCAAATTTCACTTTCTATGAATCGTTTGCTGCAAAGGCAAATCTACTTCAAGTAAGACTGATTAAAATGAAATTACTCAGTCTTCTGACCCGTGGCAAATTTCACGAGCTGCGATTTGTCTAGTGGTTCAGCTGTGAGTACGATCTGATTGGTTGTAATTTAGCTTTATAGTGTCTTCCTCCCTTCTGCCCCCACTAAAAATGGTAAAGTCTGGTGATAATAAAATTGAAACAAAAAATAGAAGGCGGGAAA
>VZTF01004913.1:811001-826945 GCA_013397755.1 Cnemophilus loriae | reverse complement strand
GGAATGTCTGTACGGTACACCTGCAATCCCGGCTATTACCTGGTTGGAAATGCCGCTGTGTCTTGCAGAGCGTCGGGGAACTGGAGCCAGCCCCGGCCTCGCTGTGAAGGTGAGTCTGGGCTCTGTCCCCTCGGGACAAACGCACAGTGTGGCTCTGAGCACAGCAGACACCCTCACCAGTGCAAACAGATCCTCCAAGAGCGTTAATTGCACATAAAGTGTATCGTGGAATCAGTTAATGTCAAGCCTTCCTACGGTTGGGGAGGTTTGTGTGGACATCACGCTGATTTTGTTGCTGCAACATTAACAGCCTGTGGTTTTGTGTTTTCTCTTGCTGCGACTCCTCCTGCACACCCTCATTTCCAGGGACTGTCTGCATCAATCTAACCATAGCCAATGGAAGGCCAGTTGATGGTCACAGACTTATCTCTGCACCTGGGCAAACGGTGACATTTCAGTGCCACAATGGTTACAGCCTGCATGGCAGTGCCAGAGTGTCCTGCCAGGAGGATGGCAGCTGGCAGCCTCCTGCTCCTGTGTGTGACAGAGCACTGCCTCACCAGAACTCCTTGCACAGGTCTCCAGGTACATCATGACGTAACTGCTATTTTATGTCCCCTAACCCTGTTTAACGAATGTTGTTAAACCCTTTGAGGGGAAGATTTAAGCCTACCCTGGGAATAAGAACCCAGTCCTCTGCAATCCTTTGGGAAAATGTGTTTGTTTATTAATGGCTGTAATAATCAAAATAAACATTTTTGCAAGGCAAACCAACCCCCTTTCCTCCTAGCAGTGCTCTTTGTGTGCTTGCCCCGGACGTGCCTCTCCTGCCTGCTTCTCATGTCTCTTTTCTCTCTCAATAGGTGCTTGTGGTGCTCCCACAAGGTTACAGTTTGCTGAGCTAAAAGAGGAGCATAGAAATGCCATTGATTTTTCTGTTGGGAAGACTGTGCAATACACTTGCCGCCCTGGATATGCTAAAGTCCCAGGAATGTCACCTACTATTACATGCCTTCAGAGCGGAGTGTGGTCAGAAGCACTAGAGTTCTGTAAAAGTGAATAGCTCCTTGATTTGGTGTCCGTTGTTGCAGGAGGAACAGGTCCCAGGTTCTGTCCATGCTGCCAAAACCTCGATGTTATTCTGAATGTGTGACTAGTAAAGCCATGTAACTCTTTGCTGTGGGAAACTCGTGTTGGGGGTAACTGGGAGCGTGGGCAGGGGACTGGAGAAATAATTGCATCTGTTGTACAGAGAGATAGGAGCCTCAAATAAGGGGTTTTTTCCTCCCCCAGGGAAACAGTGCAGTCACCCTGGTGAGCCTGTGAATGGGAAGATTATTTCCCTGACAGATCTCCAGTTTGGGTCTACAGTGGTTTACAGCTGTGAGGAAGGGTAAGTCCTGGTTTGGAGATGGATTAGGTGAGTGTCCCCTTTTTAACTCCTGTCCATTCACTCCCAGTAAATGGCTCTGTACCTCCAGAGCACATAAGGTGCTCACTATCGTGTCTATACATACAAATACTGAAATGGAGGGAGGAACTTCCCCTTCAGGGCCAAGCTCTGCTGCCAGCAGGGCTGATCCCACATCCCAGGTGGTTGGGAGGAGCAGTAACTCCAACTGAAATGGCTTGGGATGAATGACCAATCCTTTTAACACCAGGCACAGGTTGATTGGACAGTCCAGCAGACGCTGTGAGATCTCTGGGGGACGTGTTGCATGGAGCAGTGATGTTCCTGTCTGTCAGCGTAAGTAGCTCACGGGGATTCGCATGGATTTGGGAAATATTTTCCAGCAGAGACTGCCACATCTTTCCAATCAAAGCTTTCACCGGCAATTTCTCCACTCTGTGGGCAGGGAAATTATCAGAAGGTTTGGAAGTCATAAGAAAGCAGTCTGAGAAAAGGTACAAGATCCCAGAGCTTAAGGGATTATGTAAAGCAACGTCTCAGCTGAAAATTTTCCAGCGGTACTTGAGTATCCTGCTGCTGACTGACACCATGAGCCCATCGCAGGAAAGGAAAGGAAAATATGTTCAGCTTAGGGGTTGTAATTGCCAGACTCAGAGAGACCAAGGGTCAGTCCTAAGGGGAGAGAGAGCATTGAGCCAGGGCCAGCAGTGAATCCCCAAATCCCAAACCGTGGGCTTGCTCCTTCTCTCCAAGCACTGGTGAGTGCCCAAGAGCTGCTGCGCTGCTCCTCAGCAATTCCACCTGGCTGCTTCTCTGCTGATCAAGTCGTGTGGCTGATCAGGGGACAGTTTCATATGAAGAAAGAAACATTTGCTGGTACATTCTGGGGTTCTAAAGCATTTCCCAGATTCTTCAGGTAGGTGTGAACCACAGGTGACACACAGGCTGTGCCTGTTGCATGTCTTGTCACCAGGATTTTACACAAGCGATGCAAAACAAGTGTTTGCTTTCTTATTTCTTAAAGAGTAGAAAATACAAGGCACGTAGGTGTTTCCTCCACAGAGGTTTGATTACTGCTCTGCTCTCTACCTGCCAGGGAGGTGGGATCCTGCTGCCAACAAGGTCTCACCCAGGATGTCACCTCATTCCATCTTTAGCACAAGTGTTTGTGCCCCACTGAGGGATTTCAGGTGCTTTGGTGCTGCTGTTGAATTGAGAAGCCTTGTTCTGCACCTCTGCAGGCATCCCTTGCGAGCCCCCTCCGGACATTCCCAACGGGAGGCACTCGGGCAGGCTGCTGGACGAGTTCTACTACGGCACCTCCGTGACGTACACGTGCGACCCCGGCTTCCCGCTGCACGGGGAGCCCTCCATCCACTGCACCACCCGCGACGGCAAGAACGGCGTGTGGAGCGAGCCCCTGCCCGCCTGTGGAGGTGGGGCTGGGCTGGCTGTGCCTGCAGAGACCCCCAGCAATCCTCCCAGCACTGCTGCTCCGTGTCGGGAAAGACTGGGAAACTCCAGCCAGCTGGAATTCTTGCCCCGGGATTTTCAAGGGCTGAGGTGCAGCTGAGGCCAGGCAGAGTAGGGAAGGCTGGAGGGCCACCCCGCTGCCCCAGCATCCCCCTTCCCCTTGGAGATGTTTGTATTGCTGGGTGCAGGCAGGATGTCATCAATAAGATAATTATTTTCGGGCTTGTGTTTTAGAATTGCAACCCTTGGTGGCTTCACAGCAGCACAGCTCTGCCTGAGGGCCTGTTTTGAGCTCCTGCACCTCTTTCTTTTTCAGTGGCAAGCTGTCCTGTCCCACAGATCCAGAATGGGAGGATCGTGGCTCCCAGGTCTGCCTACACACACAGGGACACCGTGACCTTTGAGTGTGACCCAGGCTATGCCATACGTGGCCACAGAGAGGTCCAGTGCCAACCAAACAACACCTGGGGGCCGCCCGTGCCAGTCTGCGAGCAAGGCAAGTGTCCCAACAGGGCGTTAACCTTCCCCTGCTCCCCCAAATCCAACTTTTCTTGGCTGTTTAACAGCCGGGCTGGTTCTCTCTCCCGGCAGCTGGCTGCAGAGCCCCTGCCAGGCTGGGCTTTGCCGAGCTGAAGGAGCCCTACAGGAACCAGACGCTGTTTCCCGAGGGGAGCCGGGTGGAATACGTGTGCCGGCCTGGGTACGCCCAGCTCCTGGGGATGGCACCAGCCATCACCTGCCTCAGGAACCAGACGTGGTCTGCAGCGCTGGAGTTCTGTGAAAGTACGTCCTACAAGTGCTGAAAAACCTAAAGTGTTGGGCTTGGCTGGTTTTCCATGTTTTCCCAGCTTTGTGGGTTTGTCTGCCTGCTCTCTGTGGTGACATGCTCGGCTGGGATGTGAGCACAGCTGAGGGCTGACGGAGGCTGGCGCTCCCTTCCAGGGAAGCAGTGTCCCACCCCAGGGAACCCAGTGAACGGCAGAGCTGTTGTCCTGACAGATCTCCTCTTCGGGTCCAAAATTAATTACACTTGTGACAAAGGGTGAGTCTTGCCCCAGTTCGATTCAGCTGCCAGGTGAGAGTGAAGTGGATTTTCAGCTTTACACAACCCAGTTCCCAAGTCAGAACTCTTGGCTGCCACTTGCAAGGGTTGTAGAGAAATCTCAAGTCTCTCACAGTTAAATTAATAAATCCTTCTGTGTGGTCCAGGTACAAGCTGGTTGGAGGCTCCCAGAGAGTTTGTGAGGTCTCTGGCACAAGTGTCTCGTGGAGTGAGGATCCTCCTGTCTGCCAGCGTAAGTAGGCCACCACAACAGGCCCTTGGGGATGATTTACAAGATAAAGTGGAACTTCTTTCAAGCCAAAGGTTTTATTGCAAAAGATTTCTCAAGTCACTGAATGTGTAAAATAGTTCCTTTTTCTTTTCATTTTGTTTTGGATATGCTTCTGAAAATGGTTTCAAAAGTCTTTTATTTATTCTGGTCCAAACTGGGAAGAAACATTAGTATTTTAAACTCCCTGATAGTGGGTAAGTATTTCTCACTGGACAGTCTCGCTCTCTCTGTGTCACCAACGGTTATGGAAAGGGAGGTAAGAATTGTCCCAGCACCTCCAGACAGGGGCAGCAAGGAAGTGACTCACAGGAGGGTCCAGGTTTTCCTTCCCACCTGTGATTTTTTCCATGCAAAGTTTGTTCCTGGATCATTTGGGTCATTGTGTCAGTGCTGAGGTGGTTTCCCCTCCACCAGTGGCCTTCCTGGGCAGTGTGTGTGCCCTGCAGCCCCCGGGCGGTGCTGAATGTGCCCCTGTGCTGCCCACAGGTATCACCTGCGCTCCCCCTCCGGCCATCCCCCACGGGACACACAGCGGGAGCTCCAGGAACACCTTCTCCTTCGGGGACGTGGTCACCTACAGCTGTGCCTCGGGGCTGTCCCTGGCTGGAGACGCCTCCCTGTCCTGCACCTCTGTGGACGGGCAGCACGGCACGTGGAGCGGGGCAGCGCCGCGGTGCCAAGGTACAGCTCGGGGTGTGCCCACAGCCAGCTCTGGCTGCCCCTGGCACAAGGGACAACCACGGCTGTGGTGGGGCCTGCACTCACCAAAGGGGAGGCAGCTCACACGACTGATATTTAACGTCAGTGTTCAAAACAACTCAGAGAATTACAATGTATTTTTATCATTTTTCTACGCATCAAATGCTTATTTGGGTAGCGCTTTAGTATCATATCTTTTTCTTTTTGATGCTGATGGGGAAGTACAATTGCTGCTTCAGTTTTCATTATATTTTAATTTGATGTATGGCTTTTGAAAAAGCTTTAAAAAACCAGGATGTTGGCCTCTGATTGAGAAAAGAGCTAAGGAAAGGTCCTGGAAAGTTACAGATCACCTTGTCCTGACTGATTACACTTGTGTTGTCTCCCTCCTTTGCTTTTAGAAGATTGGATTTTTGCTGTTTTCCTTGTCCCTATTTCTCAGCTGCCTTTCCTTGTCCCTGGCAGAGGTGAGGTGTCCTGCCCCCCCGAGCATTGCCAACGGGCAGCACGGTGCCAGCCCCGGGGCCAGGCACAGCCCGGGCTCGGTGGTGCTGTACACCTGCTCCGAGGGGTACTCGCTGGTTGGGAACGCCTCCATCCGCTGCACCGCCAAGGGAACCTGGAGCCGGCCCCAGCCCCGCTGCCAAGGTGGGTTTGTGTGACTTCCTCTGCCTGTCCCTGGGCTCTTTCCTCCTTCTTGGCTCTTGGTTTAATCACTGCAGATCAAATCCCCAGGGAGAGGCAGAGACCAGAGGTCCCACGGGCAGCAGGAGCCCCATCTGCCTCTGTGGGTTTCCCTTTCTGTTCCCACTGAGTACAAACGCTCAGGAACAGCTGAATAATGATATTTTGTGTAAGAACAAGAGTCAGTAATGTTGAAATGCCCGTGACAGTGATGGCAAGGCTCAGCAGCAGGTGCCATCCCTGCCCAGTGTCCCTCCACAGCCAGGATGGGTTTCACATCCCCAACTCTTCACATTCTCGTGTTCTTCCCTTCCAGCAATCGGCTGCACCAGGCCGGAGATCGAGAATGGAAAAGCGGCTGGCTTGGAGACCAGCTACATGCTGGAGGACATCGTTGTCTTCGAGTGCAACTTTGGTTATGCCTTGAAGGGCTCTCAAGAGTCTCAGTGCCAGTTTGGGGGCAAGTGGGACCCTCCTGTCCCCACCTGTGAGAAGTGTAAGCACAAATGAGGTGCAGGGTGGTTCCTGATTTCTGAAAAACAGTGCGGAGGTAAAGGGGCTGCTCTCAGGGACTGGAAAGGAAAAACATGCACATATCTGTGCTCCCATCCTCATAATCCCCATTCGAACCCCTGAACAGGCTGCCTGGGGCGGTGTGGGCATCATCTGGCACCATCCCTGCAGGGATTTAAAGGACATGTGGATGTGGCACTTGGGGACATGGGGTAGTGGTGGGCTTTTCCAACCTAAACGTTTCTGTGATTCAGACCCTTGTTAAATGTAGGGCTCTCTAAATGAATTCACAAAATCCAGTGAGCCGGGCTGATGCCTGATATCATTCACAACCACGGAAAGACCAGAGCAAGTTGTTAGGGCCACAGAAGGAAACTAACCACTGTAGCTGCCTGAACAGTGATCATTTTTATGTCAATAAGCTCAGAAAACATGAAGGCTGGAAGGTAAGAGAGGGTAGGGTGGAAATATCATTCAGTGACAGCCCTTTTCTGTTGGGCAGAAGTTAACGGGAAAGCACAAAGTTAAAAGGCTGCCGTACCCTACAGGGGGGTTTGCAGTACCAGCTCTTGGCTAGCTGGGACCTTCTCCCCTCCCTGCAGTGCCGCTGTGTCCTACCCCTCCAAATATCAGAAATGGCCAGCACGACAGCAAGGGTGTGACAGAGTTCATCCCTGGAATGTCAGTGAAGTACAACTGTGACCCGGGGTATGTCCTCACCGGGAAAACCACGGTTTCCTGTTTGCCGTCAGGACTCTGGAGCATCCCTTACCCCCGGTGTGAAGGTGAGCTGGAAATGCTGTTACCCGCAGTGGAAAGGCAGAGCACTGTACTCATACGGCCTCCCAAAACCAGAGGGGACCCCTCAGCTCTGGCAGCCACGTCCCCAGCCCGAGCTCTGCTGCTTTTCCCTCCCAGTGATCACCTGCAGCAGCCCCAGCATCAAGAACGGAGAGGTGGCTGAAGGTCGGAGGGCTGTGTACCACCCTGGGGACAACGTCACCTTCCAGTGCCACCCAGGCTTCATGCTGAGGGGCAGCCGTGGGGCCAAGTGCCAGCCCGACAGCCGCTGGGTGCCCGCGGTTCCCACCTGCCAGCCAGGTGAGCCAGCTGTGACGGGCTTTGCTGTGGTACAAGTGCTCCACCTCTGGGTAAAACCCCTAAAACTCTGCTCTCTGCTCCTGCCCTGGCAGTGCTGCTCTGCCCTCCGCCCCCCGTCATCGCCCACGCCACGCTCAGCGCCGAGCCGGGCACGAACTTCACCAGTGGCACCTCCGTGAGCTACAGCTGCCAGCCTGGCTTCTCCCTGCTCGGGGACCCCTCCATCCTGTGCACGGCCTGGGGCAACTGGAGCCTTCCCTATCCACGCTGTGCAGGTGGGGCTGGCTCAGCATCCATCNCAGCATCCATCCCGTGCCGGGCTCAGCATCCATCCTGTGCCAGGCTCAGCATCCATCCCGTGCCAGGCTCAGCATCCATCCTGTGCCGGGCTCAGCATCCATCTCATGCCAGGCTCAGCATCCATCTCATGCCAGGCTCAGCATCCATCCCGTGCCAGGCTCAGCATCCATCTCATGCCAGGCTCACCCCGGATCAGGCAAACCTGCCAACCTGCAGGATTGCATTGTATGGGCAGAACCACACACAGGAGCTGTGCTCACTTTGGTGGCACTGGGAATAAGCTGGTGGCATTGCTCAAGTCTCCCAAAAGGAGACAGGCTTGGGTTTTCTAAATGCTGAAATTAAAGATTTCTGTACTCTACAGCCCAAAGTCATGTGAAGGCACCGCGCTGGCCACACTACGTTTTGGGGCCTTGTTTTATTTAGGTTTTTTTTAAAAGACCATATAAATTAGGTGCCTGTGTCCTTACATGCTATTTGATGTAGATAAATGTCAGATTACATAGAAGATGCATTAATAACGTGGGGTTTAACAGTGCCTATCAATGCACCTGTTTCTCTTTAGCTGCATTTCACAGCCAAGGACATATTTCTCATGCCCATTTTGTTTCTTGGCAGCCGGTTGTGGCACACCAACACCATTGTTATTTGCTGAGCTAAGTGAAGAATATGAAAATCAGACTGAGTTTCCTGTTGGGATGACTGTGAACTACACTTGTCAGCCTGGATATGTGGAACAGCCACAGATATCACCAACTATCACATGTCTTGAAAATCTAACGTGGTCTGAAGCCCAGGAGTTTTGCAAACGTAAGTTTTGCAGATGCTTCTAATTTGTTTAAATTGTTGTGTGCTGAAGCCTTGTAATTTCTCCTTTACTGCTCCCTCCTCTGGAGGGTTTGGGCAGACTCCTGAAAACAGTGATTCTTTCCCTATGACACTGACTTAAAGAAGCTTAAAATCAGCTCATCTCAACCCCTGCCATGTGCAGGGACACCTTCCACTGTCCCAGGTGGCTCCAAGCACTGCCCAGCTCGGCCTGGGGCACTGCCAGGGATCCAGGGGCAGCCACAGCTTCTCTGGGCACCCTGTGCCAGGGCCTGCCCACCCTCACAGGGAGGAATTCCTTCCCATTATCCTATCCATCCCTGCCCTCTGCCCACGGGAAGCCATTCCCCCTTGTCCTGTCACTCCATCCCTTGTCCCAAGTCCCTCTCCAGCACTCTTGGAGCCCCTTCAGGCACTGGAAGGGGCTCTGAGATCTCCCTGGAGCCTTCTCTTCTTCAGGCTGAACAACTCCAACTTCCCCAGCCTGTCCCAGCCATCACAGCCTTGCCCCTTTTCTCAGTTTTGTTTTGTTCTCTCTCTTTAGTGCTGCAATGCCCTTCACCTCCAAATATTGACAAAGGAAACCACGACAGCCAGGACTTGGAGGTTTTCCCCGCTGGGATGGTTGTGAACTACAGCTGTGACCCTGGTTACAGCCTCCTGGGAGAGGCATCCATCTACTGCACCGACTCCGGCAACTGGAGCCTCCCTCTCCCTCAGTGTGCAGGTACACTGTGGTTCTAAAGCTGGAGTTATGGATAGTTTGGGAGGACTGCCTGTAGTCTGGGAGTTTCTGCCTGCAGGACTCATCCTCACCCTTCCCAAAATTGTGAATCCCTCACCCTCCCCTTTTTTTACCCATTTTGCACATCGATTTTTAACCGTACGTACTCGAAATACATTTTAAAACACCTTTTGTAGTTGACATCCCCGTTTCTCCCATGTTTTCTCCCCTGCCAGGTGGCTGTGGTGCACCTCCAAACCTCACCTTTGCTGAGCTAACCAAGGAATACAGAAATCAGCTGGAATTTGCTGTTGGGGACACTGTGCGCTACAGCTGCCGGCCGGGACACTCGAGACGCCCCGGAGTGCCCCAAACTCTGACTTGCCTCCAAAACCACACGTGGTCTGAAGCCCTAGAGTTCTGTAAAAGTGAATAGCTCCATCCATTTGGTGTTGGTTGTTGGAAATTGTCTATTTTGTGGGTTTCTTAGAGCAATGTTTGAAGGAAAGATTTGTACATGGCTTTACTAGTCACATGGTCTGGGCCGCTTTGGGCCTTTTCAAAATCACATGATTATTGGTGTCAGAACTTGGACAGAGCCTTAAGATACCTTCTCATAGTGTCTTACACAGCTGCAAGAGAGGAGTTTAAACTCAGCCTTGTTCTTTCCCAGGGAAGCAATGTAAATCCCCAGAAAGGCCCAGGAATGGCAGAGTTGTTGTTCTGACAGATCTCCTTTTTGGGTCAACCGTGAACTACACATGTGCTGAAGGGTGAGTCCCACGCTGCCTTTGCTGACTCTGTGTCTGAGTTTGGTGTTAGGTAAAGGATCAGAGCCCACTCCTCTGCACAGCTGTTCTCCCACAGCAGACCTGAACTGGAATTTTTATTCCAATTTCGCTATAGTTGCCTGCTCCAGAAAGGGAGAATTGTCTCATTTTTCCCTCCTGTGCTCGATAGATTAATTTGCAAAGCAGTTTCAGTTTTCCTTCTCAGATGGCCTCGAGCAGGAGCTGAGAGTGGGAGCAAGCCTGTGCTGCAAGGAGGCTGCAGCCCTCTGGAAATCATTTGGGTCCTGGTTTAGCACCTGACCAATCTAACCCAGAGTTTTTGGGATCAGTGTTGCTCCTCTTGGATCCGGGAAGAAGGAACTTGGTGTCCTTCATTCCCACGTGTCAAACCAGCAGAGAGACCTTGGTGATCAGCTGGAATCAGGAGGCTGCAGAAGGAAACCTCTGGGGAGGGCAAAATCCAAGCTGAAGGACGTAGTATGAGCTGACACTTCTCTCTCTGTACCTCCAGGTACAGATTGGTTGGACAGTCCCACAGGAGATGTGAGGTTTTGGGACGAGATGTTGCATGGACTGGTCTGCCTCCCACCTGTCAGAGTAAGTAGGTCACCACTCGATTGGGGCCAGAATTGGCATATTAAGTCCTTAAAATTAAAAAGCATTTCCTTTAAATAAATAGAATTAATGGAATAAGACTATTAAAGCATAATATTCCTCTGGGATAGTTTTTTTAATGCTTGCATGTTCGGTTTCTTCTAAAAATCTTCCAGATGTAAGCTTTGATCTGTCACAGCAGTGCAGACTGAAGAGCTGTGAGATGCCTGCAGGGACTCGTCCCTTTTGTTTCACAACCATAAATAAGAAATCAAGTAAAAAATGTGTTTTGCAGTAGAAGAGTGGGATTTTGAGTAAGACTGAAGTGGAATCTTCCAAATCTTGTACTGTTATCCAGAGCACAAGGATGTTTTGCAGGGGTTGATCATTTCAATTGGTGTTTCCTTCAGATGGAATTGCTTTGGAAGGCACGAGGTCGGGATAGTAAAGGAGTCATGAGAATGACAGTGCTGACAGATTTCTACCCCATTTCATGTATTTATTAGACTGTATTTGCACTATTCCGTTTATAGGCACAAAACTATGTTTATATATAATACTCTGGTACCCTTAATGTACCTAAAAGAACTAAAAGCCCTCAGTTCTTGAAATTATTCTTTCCCGAGTCTCTAAGTCCTATCTGTGAAACTCCTCCGAGCACACTGAGAACGGACTTTAGGATGTGTTAATTCCAGCACACACGTGGCTGTGTATCTCTAAATATGCATTTCTCTTTCAGGGGTGGTGTGCCCAGCCCCACAGATCCGGAACGGGAGGGTGGCTGTCCCCAAGGCCCGCTACACCTACAGGGACTCTGTCACCTTTAAGTGCCACAGAGGCTTCACCTTGCGAGGCCACCCCACGTCCCAGTGCCAAGGTGACAGGAGGTGGCACCCACCCGTACCTGTCTGTGAGCAGGGTAAGAATCAGCTCTCAGGCTTGTCAGGATTGCACATTCCTCCTGATTTCTCCTGCCCACTCACTGAAGCCAAAGTTGGTTTTATTTTTCCTGTTTGCTCCAACTACTTTAAGGAGAACCCAGAATTTTTTCATTTTGTCTATGCCGCTCTTCACACGCAGGAGATAAGCCAGGGTTGGGGTAGTGCTGTAAGTATTGGCATGATTTGCACTTTCTCACCCTGCTTGTTGCAATCCATAGTCCACATCCTCTTCACTTCCTGGAAGTGAGGAATTTGGTAGCCTCAGGACACAGAGTATCAGAGAGGAGTGAATTTTTTCCTGGAAATGTAGCACCAGGATGATGGGAAATGAAGGTAAATTTGTGTGTTTTATTTGCTCAACCACATTTTCAAACTCTTAATGCTGCATTTAGATGGAGTGGCAGAACATTATCACCATCCTGACACCACACCAGAGCCAGGTAGGTCTCCTATTGGAAGAGGCAAGATTTGATTTACTAATCACTAACTCCTCCCAACCTGTCCTGCTTTTCTGAGAGAATTTTGCAGAGGGTTGGGCAGGGCTGTTGGAGTCAGTGCTGTGGGAGGGAGCGTTCAGCCTTCCCCAGCTGCTCAGAAGTTTTCCCTCTTGCCTCTCTGAGCTCTGTTTTGATCTGCATGTCTCTGTTTTCAGTGCTGCACTGCTCCAAGCCTGCAGATATCACCCACGGGTCTTTCAGTAGCCCAGCAAAAGCAGTTTTTACTCCGGGAACATCTGTAGACTACATCTGTGAGCCTGGCTTCTCTCTCCTGGGGACAGCATCCATTTATTGCACAGCATCTGGAGCCTGGAGCCATCCCCCTCCCGTCTGTCAAGGTGTGTTTGGTTGCAGAGAGCGAAGAACTAAGGACATTTAACAAGTCTTGCCTTAGGGGAAGGTTTGTAGAAGGTCTAAATCTGAGTACAGAATGCGTGGTAAGAACAAGTTCAAGTTTTTAGCCTTTCCAAAGCCTGCTGGAGTTACAGGGGTCCAGGCCGTTGAGTCCAGGGGAAGAAATTCAAAGGGAACAGTCAAGGCTGCAAAGGCAAAGTGCCTTAGCCAGTCTCCCGCAATCCTTCAGCATCCTGTTGTTTGTCTCTCCCTGACCTTCCAGCTGTGAAGTGTCTGCAGCCTCCAAACATCGCCAACGGGAGGCTCAAAGGCAACACCTCTGACACCTTTCCCTCTGGAGCCGCTGTATCCTACAGCTGCAATCCTGGTTATTCACTGGTCGGGAATGCTTTCATCAACTGCACGGCGTCGGGAGCCTGGAGCCAGCCCCTCCCTCACTGCAAAGGTAAGTCTGTGCTTCCTTTGTTGTTTGGAATCGCATGTGGGACCAAGAGACTTCCCCAGTTCTGCAGCCACAAAGAAAGGAATTATCCTGCGGAATGAGAATTAATTCCCGGCTACACTCGGAAGGAATTCAAGAGCAATGTCCTAAATAACCCACAGCGGTGCTTCTCATATTTTGTGTTCCTTCTAAATGTTCTCTTTTTACTGCTTCCAACTGCAGAGATCAGATGTGAATTCCCAGATGTTCAGGGTGTTAAAAAAGCCATTAAAGGAAATACCTACCGCTCTGGGACTAACATCACTCTTGAATGTGACGATGATTACATGCTGGAAGGCATCAGTCACACCCAGTGCCAAGAAGATTTCAGCTGGGACCCTCCCGTGCCAGCCTGTAAACTGAGTGAGTGGAGTGGGAACGAAGCAAAGATCAAACAGAAACATAAAAATGCATTTTAAACGTGCAAATGTCTGTCTACATTTAAAGAAACAAAAGTATACCAGGGTATGGTTTTAAGAAATCTGGTGTTGCAGGTCTTAGCAGTGAGACACTGGCATAGGGAAGCTGTGGCTGCCCTTGGATGCCTGGAAGTGCCCAAGGCCAGGCTGGATGAGGCTTGGAGCAACCTGGGACTGTGGAAGGTGTCCCTGCCCATGGCAGGGGTGGCACTGGATGAGCTTTAAGCTCTCTTCAACCCAAACCGTCCTATGATTCTAAAAGGTTTACTGGTATTAAGGACGGTTGAGAAATGCTGTATTTTGGTGGAAAAGTTTGCTGATTTTTCTGTTTTTCCTTCCCTCCAGAGTCCCCCAAGTCCGGGTCAGTAGGCCTAGGTAAGCAGCTTACAAACATTTCAGTCCCCAGGTCAGCGGCCTCAGGGGCACAGCCTCCCCCCGCTGACCTGGCAGACACCCCCTGTTGTGTGTTTTGTGTGCTTTACAACACACAGTGACAATAACACCGGCTCTTCCCCCTCAGGAGTGGCAGCCGCAGGAGTTCTGCTGCTCCTGGGGGCAGGCATTGTCTGGAAAATCATTTCCAAGCAGAAGGAAGGGTAAGGCAGCTCTGGCTGTTTGTTCCTGCCCCTTGTTGCCAACTCCCAAGCTTTATACACTTCATACTCTTGAAATATTTGCCTCAGTGTGCCTGGGCCTTGTAATTTGGTACCTTCAGGTCAGGCCTGAAAATCATCCAACCTGGAATCCATGGTGTGGTTATGTCATTTTATTTTAAGCTTCTATTTCTTAAAGGAAACCAAACCGAATTGTCTTTTACAAAGCAATTCATTGTTTCCTTCTTTTTCACATAGCTATTATCGTACGTATGAAAACTATAATTACAGAATGCCCCTGAACCCAGAAACTGAACAGAAAGGCTCATGTCTTCCATAGGAGGTATGGATTTATATTCCTCAGCACAAAGTATCAGTTAGAGCTGCAATAACTATGCTATGATTTATTTATATTGCTGACTGCATTGTCTACTTGAACGAATATTTTTCTAATACAATCATTCAAGCAGAAACCTCTTTCCCCTTCATCTTCTGATAGAATATTTTCTTTTGCTGAATAAAAGATGTTTTAAACATATTGGGGTTTTAAAACATCCTATTTGTCTTTCTGACACCACCCTCAAAGTGTGCCCTTCCTTTTCCACAGTCTGGATGGTTGGTGTGCACAGGTCAGACTTCCAGACCAGTCCTGGCTTCTGACATAAAGCTGCTTTTAATTTGTACAGATTATAAAAAACCTGAAAAACCGCCTTAGCTGTAGTAGAGTCAGAAAAGGACACTGAACTTGGTTTCTGGGGTTTTTTATTGCTTTCACACTTGCTACAATGGTATTTTTGCTTACACATGGATCTATTGCAGCCAACAGTGAACTTTCATTGTTAGCAGCACTTTGCATACAAAGTTGGACATGTAAACAGTATCAGTTTTGGGTTGTTTCGGGTGATTTCTTTGAAACAAAGCATTTCCCAGAAATTCCCTCCTCCCTCTCCGGGGGGCGATGGAATCTCTACACATCAGTACAAAAAGAGGAAAGCTCTAATTTCAACACCAAGATATCATCTCTTTCCTAGGCTGGGCATCCATGCTGCTGCTAACCAGGCCCTGGGCTCGTTGCCCGCAGCGAGGAAGCGCTGCTCACGTGGAGATTGGAATTCTGTGGCAAAAAAAGGACATTTTACTGTAAATCTTTAATGCTCTTCTGCTCCCAGCAGTTACTGTAAGGACCTAATGAGGCTCAGGCTGCACACAGTGTGGGTGCTGCCTCGGAGGGAATTCTGTGCACTGCTCCTGATGAAGAATATTTCCTTTCTCCCCAAAAAACCGGATAATCAAGTGGATAACCCCAAGCTTTGGTAGGGAGAAACAGTGTGTAATGCAATGGCCATAACCCCCATTCCCTGTCTCCCTGCACCCACCAAAGCACTCCTGCGCAGGGGTGGGAGTCACCACGTGTTAATTAATGTCTCCATTACAGCTGTATTTACACCTTTATTTCCTTCCAGCAACGCTTATGTGCAGTGTTCCTCTACCAATGCTTAACCTAATAAAAGCTGATGATGACAATTCCGTGATTTTTCTCCTCTTTCCTTGAGCTGCCCAGGAAAGCGTTCGATCTCCTCACACCCAGGGCTGTAATGCACTGAGGGTGTTGTAAAATGTGGAATATATTCACGTATTCCAAGATTACTTTAAGGCAGGGCGTTCTTTGGTGGAAGATCTTTGTGTACTTAACATCCTACTCCATAAAAAAGGAGGCCTAATGAGTGGAACAGGCAGGAGCATCCCTTAGTCAAGGACATCCCCGAATGAACTAGTTTTAAGGACGCAGTAAATCAAGGCGCTGATGTATCTCCATGCGTACATCACTAATTTGGCAAAATAATCAGGGTCCGTGTACCCTACAGCTGAATAATGTTTATTATCCTGCTAAAAAAATCACACTTTCGGTTCAAACAGAGCTTTCCGTGAGCATGCGTGGAACTGAGCCGGGATTGCGTCATCTGTGTGCAAATTAACCCATCATAAAATTCCAGGTTGTGCCTGGAAACCGACCTAACCCTGCACTCGTGTGTGTAAATAACGGCGGTCCGTGGAACATCAGCGAGCTGAAGCACTGTCCGAGCTGAGCGCAGGCTGTCCCCGCTGCTGAGGGCACCCCGCGGGCGGGCGCGGCCATGGCGGCACCGCGCTGAGGGCGGCCCGGGCGGGGCGGGCCGCGCATGCGCACCCGGCCCCGCGCTGCGTCT
>VZTF01004913.1:789426-810949 GCA_013397755.1 Cnemophilus loriae | reverse complement strand
CCGGGGGGGTGAGGGGGAGGCAGGAAGGAAATGGCATTAGGGCGGTGGTGGGACCGCGAGGGTTAGGGCGGTTGCGGGCGGGTTTGAGTCGTAGCGCTGTGGGACTGTTTGGGTTGGGAGGGACCTCCAAGCCCATCGCGTTCCACCCCTGCCCCGGGCAGGGACACCTGCCACTAAACCGGGTTCCTGCAGCCTCCGCCCAGTCTGGCCTTGGAGCTGATTTTAAACTCCGCTTTCTGTCCTTTGAGCCGATTTCCTTTTTCCTTAAGAAAAGACGGTGAGCTCTGTGAGTGGGGCTGGCTTGCTTGGTTTTCATGCAGCAAAGGAAATGGGTGTGCGGTGAGTTAAGTCGTTCATTTAGCTACAAAAAAGGCAAACAGACTGAAACTAGGATCTGGAAGGAAGTGCATTGTCTGGGTAGAATGACTAAAGAACCTGGGAAAACAATGAGTAACGTGCGCTATACACGTGTAGAGCTGGACGCAGTTAAAACCTAAATTAAAAACTTGGGAATGACTTAAACATATCCTTAAAAGCTGTTGAATTACCCTGTCTCCTGTGCTGTCACACCTCAGTGTGTTTCTCTTCTTGTTGCTAAGGTGCTGTGTTGCTTTCTCGTTGC
The DNA here is from genome assembly GCA_013397755.1 of Cnemophilus loriae. Classification (NCBI taxonomy): domain Eukaryota; kingdom Metazoa; phylum Chordata; class Aves; order Passeriformes; family Corvidae; genus Cnemophilus; species Cnemophilus loriae. Next base: position 810,327 of record VZTF01004913.1, on the reverse strand, counting down.
TCTCCCAGACGCGTGTCCCAGGCCGGAGCGGCTGCAGTACGCGGAGCTCAGCGAGAGCTCCAGGGAAATGCAGAGTTTTCCAGTTGGGAGCCAAATCTCCTTCGTCTGCCGGCCGGGGTACATGAGAGCCCCGGGGATGTCGCTGACCCAGACGTGTGGTGCTGACTTGCAGTGGTCACCCACAGGCGTGTTCTGTACAGGTGATTATTTTTGTACCCCTTTTTCGCTCTGATATTTAACAGTTTCAGTTGGTTTGCAAGTGGGAATTAGGGTTTTGCTATATTTTAAACTATATTTTAAACTATAAAAATATAATATTTTTAAACTATATTTTGCTGTATTTAAGCTTGGAAAACGCTGGTGCGGCTAAGAGAATGAATGGCAAAGATTTTGTCTTTGTATGTAACTACAAAAATGTAGATTTTTTATTTTCTTTTTTTTTTTTTCCTGTTCCTTCAGAGAGAAAATGTCAGCACCCAGGTGACTTGCAAAATGGTTATATTGATGGGACAGATCTTACATTTGGTTCAAAACTGACATTTTCTTGTAAAGAAGGGTAAGTGTTTTGATGGAGTTAATGAACTCCTTTTCTTTTTTTTTATGTTTACATCAGATTTGAACCGAACCCAAATTTTCTATTCCAGTTCTGACCTGAAATCTGAATTCTACCTGTAGCAAATGAAATTGCAGCTAAATTTAATTTGATTCCCTGGTTTAATTACTCTTTGCATCAACCCAAAGCTTTTTAGTGAGATTCTGCAGAGCTAGAATGTTACCTCTAGTGACTTCTTTTAATGCTCCTGTGGCAGAGGGAATAAATATATATTCATCATCCTTCGTTATTGAATAATTAAGTCAAAAACACTGAGGAGGTTTTTTCCTCCTTTTCCTTGAGTATTAGTAATTTTAGGACTTTAATATTAAAGAGTATATCTGAAAATGGTGAGATTTCCACAGTTCCCTTAGTGATGTCTCATTTGCTTCTGTTTCGCTTTCAAAGTGAGGCTGTCAGCAAAATAAACAAGATTTTGTTCTCATTACAACAAAACCTTTATGTCCCCATTATCACAGAACAGAATTATAAGAACCAATTTTTTGGTGCTTCTTGGAGAAATGAGAGATTTAATTTTCACTTCTTTGAAAATTTTTACCTAGATACAGATTACGGGGTAATGAAGAGATTTCCTGTGTTATCAAGAACGAAGGTGTTGGTTGGAGTGGAAATCTGCCTTACTGTGAAAGTAAGGAAATTACTGCTGTGTTTGATTTCCTATTCAGAGGGTGCTGGTTGATTTAAAAACAGCTGTGCCACCAACTTTCCAGTATAAAAAATGATGGGAAAACAGGGATGATTTTTTTCTTAACTACTTGGGTTGTGCGTGAGGAATGACCACTGAAAAAGCTCTGTTTTTGTGGTAATTATCTCATATTAAGATCACTCTCTTGTTGAAATTGAGCTTCTGTGGCGTGACTTCAAGTAGCTGTGTCAGATTTTCAAGGAAATGACTTGAAAATCAAGGCTTGCTCTGTGAGATGAACCAGCTAACACGGCAAAACCAACTTGACCAATTTTTGTGCTTTATTTGCAGTAATTCCTTGCGAGCCACCTCCCAAAATAGCCAACGGGGACTATGAGGAAAGAGGCAGCTACGTGTACCAGAGCTCAGTGACCTACAGGTGTCAAGATGTTCCCAGGGGCAGGGATCCCTTCTCCCTCATTGGCCCACACACGATTCACTGCACAGCTGATGCAAACTCAAACGGAGTTTGGAGTGGACCACCTCCAGAATGTCGAGGTTGTTGGGATTTTTCATTCTCTATTACGGTGTCTGTCCCTTTTTTTGGAAGCGGGGTGGGGAGGATGGACTTTCCCTCTAGGAAAGAAGGAACAAATCCTCTGGGACAGAGTTTGGTATGGTTGCAGTGGAGGTCACATCAGCATGGTGGATACTGGTGGATTATGACACAGAATATAACTAAAATTTAAGTTAAAGCTCGAGAAATACCTGTGTGAGTGTCTTGTTGGTAGAAGTGATAAGGCCAAACTGAAGGAACTGAGAGACCACAAATCTTGGGTAGCTGCAGAAAAATTGTGTCAAGATCAAGGATGTGGGAGCTGGATTAAGAATTGTGAAAAGCTAAGAAAGAATCCTTTTCCTAAAATCACAGCTACTATGGAAGTGCAGGAATCAATGTTTTTTCAAGGTCCCTCCAAAACAGCTTGGGGAAATTGGCAAGCAGGGAAAGGATGCTGTGTTTGGTACAATGTTTGTGTTAACAAATATTTCCGAGTTTTGTTTTCATTTGTTAACAAATGTTTGTGTTAACAAATGTTTCGCCTCTTTCAGTGGTCAAATGCGAAAACCCCAGCGTTGAAAATGGGAGGAAAGCATCTGGATTTGGACCTTCCTACAGTTACAAGGACTCGGTTGTGTTTGAGTGTAATCAAGGCTATTTCATGGTTGGAGCAGGGGTAATTACCTGTGAAGGAAATAACACCTGGGTTCCTCCAAAGCCAACTTGTGAGAAAAGTAAGACTTTCTGTAAGATTCTGATTTCTTTTGTGTGTGAAAGGGTTTGAGCTGAAACAGAGGATCATGGTGTTCTAGAGATTTCACGGGAGAAAAGATGTGGAATATGGGAGGAAATATTTGATACAGAGAATTGGGTATTTGCACAGTGAGCAAAGCTGTAGTGTCCTTCTGGAGTAATTGAAATCTTTGTGTGTGTGTTTTTTATGCAGCTCTTCAGCTCCTGCTTTCTAGAAGTTATTCTAGAGAATTCATTATTCAGAGAAATAATGAGCCAATATGGATTTCTGAGTTGCCACATCATAGGATTGTATTACCTTAATGAATACCTACAGTGATGTTTAAGTTTTCTAAAGGGAATGTTTGTACTTAAAATTAAGGGTAAACCTAAACTACTTAGATATTCTCATGGGAGAATGTGTATATGTGGAGTAAGTTACTGAGTTCGGAAGTTTCTCTTCACTAAACTGGTTTTTCATTGCTGTATTCGTCACTGCAGACGTGTGTCCTGCCCCGAAGATCCCCAATGGGGTCCTGACTCCAGACAAACCTGCCTATGGACAAGGAGAGTCTGTCCAGGTCAGGTGCAATCGTGGCTGCTCCTTCCCTGGTGGCTCTGAAGAGGTGACAGTGACCTGTCAAGAACAGGGTTCCTGGGGTGCTTTACAACACTGCACCTGTGAGTAAAACTCAGAATGGCTACAATCAGGGGCAGACTGACAAGTTTTAAATGTCCGATGTAGCAATGTAGTAATAATGTCTTTTTTTTTTTTTTTCTCCCTCATTTTCTTTCCAGGCAAGCCTCAAGGTTCTGGTTCCACGCCAGTCATAAGTTATGGGAGAGTGACAGCTGGGCGAAAACCTTCCTACTCCGTGGGGGATTTCATTACCATCGAATGTTACACGGGGTACACCTTGCACGGGGAAGCTCAGATCCAGTACGATGGAAACAAGTGGGTGCCTGCAGTGCCAACCTGCCAGCTCAGTAAGTATGGACTGCAAAAACTCCACTGGGATGGAGAAACATCTAAGAGAACAGTCCTTTTATGTTCAGGAGAAATAATTTAATGCAACTTTATTTTGATGTAAAAAACAGGGTTTGATAAAATGAATTAAAATATTCGTATCCTAAATTAAATAAATATTATTTAAATCGATCTGCTTCAAAGATTGTGTTGATAGAAGTACTTGACTTGAAGTAGCTCTGTGAATATTTTTATAATAATGTTTGGGTAAGAAGCATCTGTGTTCCTCTTGTGATACTGATTCCTTCTGTTTTTAGGTGGATATATTATAGCCATCATCTGTGGTAAGTGTTTTCTAAAACCTTAACAAAATATGATAAAAATTATATTTTTTATGTGAAAATCCATTTTTGATTCCAGTCACCTGAGACTGCAGCAGGGTGATTTTGGAGTTTTGGTTAAAGCTGCATGATTCAAAAAAAGATTGCTTAGCAATTATAGTTTAATTTAGTATGAAATGTGTATTTTCTGTTGTGGTGAGGTCACATTTCAAAGGCAGCCTTCAAAAACTTGGCCACTTTGATAAATTTCAGAGCTTGGGTTTACTCACAGAGTAAATGACTCTGCCAATGAACAGAAGTGTTCAGTCCGTGCTCTGTCCTTGCTTTTGTTATCCAGATTTATGTAAACCTGCAAGAAGTGATGTTAGGGCCTTGTCGTTCCTGTTTCAGTGTTTCTGAGCTGGTGGGGTTTTACCATCTTGGTGGTCACTGGTTTTGAGCTGAACTGTCTTGCAGAGTTTTGAGTAAAGCATCAAATATTTAATTTACATGGCTCATTCCATATATAAGTTGAGTTGTGGGGTTTCTTTGGGGGGGGTAGAGGTGGGATAGACCTGTAGATAAAAACAAGGCTATTTCTGAAAAAAAGTTTTGATGCTTTTTTGTGAGCTGGGGATTATCTTTATCACTCTAAGGCTTTTTTTTTTAAATTTTAATTCTTCCTGAAGTGATTGTGGTAGTTGTGGTGCTCCTGGCAGCCTTCTGGATCTACAAGAAATTCTTCTCACAGAATGGGTGAGTAAGCTTCCTTTTTTATTAATACTGAAAATTTCCAAATGACTGAGCCAAAGCTGTGCTGATGTTTAAGTTTCTTGAGCTCTGTGTGCCCTTTCTTTTTCAAATGTCTGGTTTTGTGTGAGCTCCTCCCAGCAGCTGATGGAAGCTAAAGCCTAACCATGAATTTGACTTTGGTTTTGGATCTGCTGTTCAGCTAAGCTGCTAATTAACACTTGCATTAATTTCAAGGAAGGAAAAACCCTGTTCTTAAGCTTGTGTTGGGCAATGTCCACTTGCCAAGGAAAGTATTTTGTCCATCTGCTTCAAACAAGTCAGTTTATCTCCTAAAGCCAGGGGGAGCATTGGTTGTGTGGGCTTGTGCTGCCAGAAGGTTTTCAGGCTTTTCTTTTCCGCCTGCAGCCCCAGTGTTGGTGTCCCTATGTTAAAGACTTGCAAAATCAACTGTAAAATATGAGATTTGTGCAGAAGCGATTGGTGTTCTGTATTTAATGAGACATGTAGGGTGTTTTAAACTTTATCTTCAGAACAACTGGGGTTTGTGTGTGGTTTTTCATGGAGGGGTGGCAGGAGATTTAAATTCCTCTTCGTGCATTGCTTTTTGCTGTGATATTTGATTTGATCTTCTGGAAAAAAAAACCTTTTTGTCAGAGAAATATTTTGTAAAATGCAAAACGCTGACAATCCAGAGCAGGTCAGGTGGTACACACGGAATGTCAGGATAATCTCATCAAAACTGTGTTGTCTCTTACCAAAATCTGTTGGGATTTATCTGGAGGACATGAAACGAAGGGATGCTTTAAATGAAGCAAACCAGAGGGAATATTCCTGTGGTTCATATTTGTAATGAAATACACCCAGGGGACTTGGAAGGGCCCTGAAGGTGGTTTATATCCAGTGAGGTTTTGCCTTAGTGTCTTTTAAATAGGCAGTGCAGTAGCAATCCAAGGGCCAGAGCGTGCTGCTGGGTAATTTGGTGCTTTTGAGGCACTGCTTTTCATCCAGTGCTTGGATGTTCTGCAGTGGATGGGCCAGAGAAGAGCCCTTGGCAGTTCAGGGCAGCACTTGCTGCCTTTGTCCGTGGAGAGACTTCTCAGGGTGTAGAAAGCAGGAGGGATCTAAAGCAGCATCATCAAAAATTAAAGAATGGGACATTCCTGAATATTGGACAGCATGAAAAGCCTCATTGTGCCCAGTGCTCCCCTTCATCTTCCTGTCTGTGAAAATCTGACTGTTAAAGCTCTTTCTTGTCTGGAAACCCTGATCTAATCTCCTTTTATTAAGGCCTCCATCTCTCTGTTCAGTGTTCTGAGTTCCTGGTGCAGCTGAGCCTTTGTGAGCTGTTGTGCTTCCAGCCCCTGATCCTTGCTGGTTCGTAGCCTCCGAATGGCAGCAGATCTTTCCTTGGCTTCTCTTTCTTGTGTGTTTAAAATGCACTTGGATGGGACATTCAATCAGATCTTTCTCCCCTTCTGCTGTTCAGCTCGTACACAGTTGATGAGAGTTGCAAGGAAACTTGTATTTTAAAAACTAATGTCGCAGCTGAGATGGAAGAAACTGCACAAATGAATTAATTAAAAGGTATAACTTTCCTCTTCATTTGGACTTTTTGCAATGCAGCTGAAGTGCCTTTTTTTATTGTGGTTTGCTTGGAATTTCAGGAGTGTGGCATCCAGCTAGCTGAGAACCTTGGCTTCCTGTAGGAAGGAATATCCTAACCTTCCATTCATTTTGGGAGAACTGGATATGATATATAAAGAATTATCATTTAGCAGTGTCAGTAAGAGCTTCCAGTGATTGTCAATCACATTTCTTGGTGTTGTCTTTGAAGAATGAGTAGCATATTGCCTACAGTACTCAGCAGAGTGTCTGCACCCATCCCATGGTGTGTTACTTTTCTTAGCTAATAGTTTAATTCACTGTAATTAGGAGCTGGAAACCACCTTTGGATGCTAAAACTCTAAAGGTAGTTGTGCATCCCTTCAGAGAAATCCAGATCACATCTCTCACAATTACTGATTCATCTCCATTTTTGCTTTCTAGAAGAGAAGTAAATAAATGAGGGTTCTAACAACATCTTTTGAAACCTTCTTATGAAAAGGTGATTTATTTTTCAAATTCATAGTTCTGTAGCCCTAAAGAGGATCAAAATACAGTTGCTTGGTTGCAGGTGATGTCCTTTCCTGTATTTTAACCTAATGCTGCCAGTATTTTGTCGTTGCTACCTTAACAGAGTCGGAACTACAAAGATTTTTTTGAACCAGCATCTTCTTTTTTTTGTTGCTTTTCTCCATTGCACAAATTCTGAGGAGGTGATGGGTTCTCTTATTCCAGCTTAATGCAAAGGTGTTTTCATGTACATGTCTTGATTTTACTGACTCGTAAAGGACAAGTGAATTTTCAGTATTTTTGGTGAGTTTTTATATGAAGATTAAGCTTGGAGCTTCTTCCAAAATAATGTATAGATTAGGGAATATCATCTTCACTCTGAAGAAAGGTGTTTCTAATTAAGATAGGATCTGTTTCCTGGGTTGATTTGGCTTAATTTTGGAGAGAAAAAAAGAGTCAGGAGCTAGAATAGAATTCTTTATTCGAATCTTACCTTTACAACTGATAAGAGAAATTAGTGGTCTGGTGTGTCAAAACACTGTTAACTCTGGAGGTTTTCTTACGGAATGTGGAACTCCCTAGAGACTTGGAGTAATAGCACTGAGGTTTGGTACGGGGTGGGTTTTTTGGTATAGCAAAACAGGAGTTATTCAAGAACTTGAGACGTATAAGAATATTATTGTGAATTTCAATTTTTGTATGTTTAAGTGCTGTAAAGTTGCTGTTAGTGGACTGCAGAATCAAAATCCACACAAACTAATCTGTCATTTCTGGTTAGAAAATATGTACTAAACAACACGGAGTAATTAAAAGGAATTTCAGGGTGCACCTGGTGGAGTTGTGGGAATCCTGTAACCGTTCTGGTGTTAGTTTTTGGTGATATCAGTCATCACTTGAAATGATGCCTTTGGATCAAAGGCTCTGCTACTCCTTGGGTCATTCCTGACAGTTCAGTAGCTGAACGAAGCTGAAATCTCAGCCCAGCAGCTGCTCAGTAAAGAGAGGCTAAAGAATGACCCAGTCTGTGACTTTACCTGCTGCTTTAATGATAAAATTAAGGATGTGCTTTGAGTGTAAATGTAAAACCTATTGCAATGTAAAACCTCTGATTTGACTTGTTTTTCTGTTTGTAGGAAACGTGAGAGCACTCCCAGTTCTGCCGAATATAAGATGTGTAAAGCATGACTGACCTCTTTGGGGGGTGGGAGAGGCTTTGCAGTGGAATATCCCTGTCAGAGCTGGAAAATTATCTATGCCCTTGCAGAGTTCCTTGTGCTGTGTCTTGCTGTGCTGATGAACTGGAGGAGGAGATGCTTGGTAGGATAGAAGGTGTGTGTGTATGTAGATAACGCAGCTAGATCCTGCTTTGCCTCCTGGGCCCCTCGTTGTCCTTCTGTGCATGTGAGCTGGGGGAAGGGCAGTACCTGTAGCATGCCAGAGTCTGTGGGAGTGCTGGAATGTCACTGTCCCAGTGCCAGCTGCTGCTGCCTGCTGCCTTCAGCGCCACCTCTTTGCTCACAGAAGATGTCCAATATTCTCCTCTCTCCTCTGGAGCTCTGCTCACTCAAACCTGGTTGTCCTTCCCGTTCCTTTTTGCAGTTGAGGTGGTGTAAATGGTTCTGTTGTTTTCTTCGTACTCTGAAATGTGCTGTTGCTCGTTCCCCGAAGAGTCTGGTGCCGTTGAAGGCGATGTCTTTTGGAAATTATCACAGTTAATATCTTATATACTCTACCTCTTTGTCTGCCAAAGGTGGTTGCTGTATATATAATGAATTAAAATGTGCCTTGAAATCAGAGTTTTATAGCTTTTCCTTTGCTTTTAAGAAGGAAAAAAGCCGTATATATTTCTGATTCTTTGCTGTAATCCCCCAAAGACTGCAGTGGATTTGTTGGAGTTGAAAACTGAAGGATTCTGTAGCAAAGGCATCCCCTGCCTGTTGACAGGAGGTCCCTAATTAAAGGAACTGCTGAGAGCTCAGTGGTGGCCCTGTCCTGTGGTGAGCACAGTGGAAGTTCCTTAGGGTGCTTGATTTTTAGTGGGCCTCGATGTCAGTTCTGGAGATCCTCTGTTGCTTTCAAGGATAGAAGCGGGTGCTGTGGGATCCACCTTCCTTGCTTTTTTACTTGAAGTCACATATTCCACATTTCTAACCTCTGGCTGCAGACTGTGGTGTTAAATCAAGCTCTGAAAGGCTGGATTTAGCATCGGATTCCTGTTTAGAAGCAGAAGCTTTTCCCTGTTGCTCACTTTTCATGTTAAAGGAAAACCAAACCAGTTCAGTTGTGTGGGTGCTGGCAGTGCTGGTAGATGTGGTGGTCTCTTGCTCGCTGCTTGTTCATCAAATGTTTTAGTCCAGATTCTGACTCCAGGAGCTCCCACCATTAGCTGAGACTCATCGCAACTTCTAATTCCTTAGCAAAACCCAAACCTTACCTAGACCAGGTTTTAGCTTCATGAATCTCACTATCAGCATACGGGCAGCTTCTAATTTTCCCAGAAAACCCAAACAGCCTCTCTTCAGATGCCTGAGGCAGCGTTGAAACTACTCTGGCTTGTCTGTGGCTGCTTGGCACTGCTCTCCCTGTCATCATCAGATTGCTGGAGTGGCACAGAACTGTTCAGGGCTTTATAGGGCTTTTTGGGACAATCCCAGCAGTTGTATTGTTAGAGTTCAGAATAGGCTGTGCTTATTAGAAAGGGGCTTTGGCTCCGCAGGAGGATTTGCTGTTCGTGGCGTGGCTGATATCTCAGTTTGAGAGTTGTTTGTAAACACTGGGATGTGTGACTGGGATGGAGTGTGGTGGTGGTGGTCAGGAGCTCAGCTTGCTTTGTGTGGCATCTGCAATGTGCTGGAATACACTGGAATGCACTTCATTGGGAAGTGGAATCACTGTAAAAATTGGCCGGATTTTTACACTTCTTTCTGGATGTAAAGATTAGCGATGATTTGTAATATTCCAAATAAAAATGTTAAATTACTTAGCAGTAAGTGTTTGTCTTTCATTCATCATTGTGCTGGGCAGCTCTTTTCCCATTGTTACCCAGATGGTTTTTCATGTCCTGAACATCAGGTGGTGACTGCTGAGATTGAAGTTTGCAGTTTGTGCACAGAGTTACTCAGTGGTAGTGTAGGGGATGGGTTTTAATTTGCTGAGCAGCCTTTTGGGGTTTCCTTTTAGAATTGCAGAGAATTTCCCAGAACCTCCAAAACTTTACAGTGTTGACTCCTGAAAAATTGGGTGAAAAGTTGATGGAGAAGAGGAAGATTATCGTGGGGCTGTTCTGGTGGAACACTTGAGGCAAAGCCCAGAGGGTGTTTTGGCCCTTCAGTCCAGCGTGTGACAAGGGAATACAGCTCTGGTGGGTGTAGGTGACCTGTGAAGGAGTGGATTTAGGAATTGTGTGAGTCTCACACTTGAAATGTGCTTAACTTCCGTGGCAAAGCCATGTGTGGAGTCAGCTGCCTGATAGAGTGAAGCCTTTCAGAGGGTGGAATAGAAAAAATAACTTCAAATGCTGTATTTCTTTTCCAGTTTGTGGTTGTGATAAACAGAGTTGGTGTGGAAACGATGCCAGACTGCACAACTTCACACCATGAAGTTTGGGTTTGCAGCGAGCATTGATGGGATGAGCAAAGTTTCTAGTGGAAGGTGTCCCAGTCCCTGGGCATGGAATGGGGATGGTCTTTAAGGTCCTTTCCAACCCCAACCATTCTGGGATTCCACTCTAAGATTCTACGAATATGACTTAAACACTACAAATGAATTTGGCCTAATTGCCATGAGTCCTGTGCTCTTTTTCTAGAACTCAGTGCTGCATGAATGATTTCATTTTGGAGTCTGGAACTCGTAATTAAAGAGACACGAACTCTGTGCTAAGGGAAGGGCTGCATGGAATAAAAATGTGTTGTTGCCATCTACTGGCGACAGGGGCGGTGGGAGTAACAAAACAGGTCCAGAGTGACCTGGTTTAGAGTTAAATAATGTGGTTGGTGGGTTCACAGTGTCACACTTAAGGTCAGTGTAAATTAAAGCCTGCCCATGGCAGGGGTTGGAACTGGATGATTTTAAGGTCCCTTCCAAGCCAAACCATTCTGATTCTCTGGATCTAAATACTTCTGAGGGTGGTGAAAACGGAGCTGGGGGCTGAAATGAAGAGACTTGCAGCGCTTAGGTGTTGTCCAGCAGGGAGTCAGGTGATCTGTCTACCTGAGACAGAGCCCAGGAGCATAGAGCACACAATTTTATTTAAAAGGAAAAAAAAAAAATCTGTGTAAAGAACAGGTTAAGGCAAACAAACAGCACATGGAGTAGAAGTGGTCGGAAGGTTGGGCTGTGCTGTCACACCCAGGCCCTGGCTTGCTTGAGTTGAAGAAGCTGAGTTATGTTTGAAGAGATGCTTTTCTCTGTCTGGAAGCATCCCATCCTTACTTGAAGGGGATGCTGACTGTCCTCCTTTTGTGCAGGATGTTCGGCCTGTGGGGGAACTTCAGGTCAGAGAACAGCAAACCACTGGTGTTTGGGAGGCCAGGCCGTGCTCTGGATGGTGTTTGTTTGTGACTTGGGGGGTGGGGGAAGGAAGTTTCCCATTACTGTTGCTTTTCCCCCTACATCATAACCGATTTCAAATGGTGCTAGACAAAAACTGAGACTCTGAACACCAAGAGAAATCGGTCAGCCTGTGTAAGAGACGTTTTCCTGGCTCAGAGAAGGATCCTCTTGTAGATGACAGCTATGCATTCTTTAGAGGTGGCTACTCAGTGCTCTGATCAAACCTTCATCCGCACAGGGATCGGCTTTTCCGTGTCTGGGAACACGCTGCACATCAGGGAGGGCAAAAAAGAGTTCAGCTTTGTTTTAGTGGTTGGGATGCAGGGCTGCAGAAGTGAAACATTGCTAGAAGGTACCAGCAGCAAACTGAAAAATGATTCTGGAAAAAGGAGTGGGTTCTGTGTGTGCTGGAAAATGATTGTACAAAAAGGAGTGGGTTCTGTGTGTGCCGTGTGGCATCTTCATGATGCAGGGGGTTGGAATGAGGTGATCTTTAAGGTCCCTTCCAACCCAAACCAGTCTGGGATTCTGGGATTTTCTGATTGCTGGAGGCACTGCTGTGTTTACCTGCTGAGGTTGGAGGGAATTTCTGTGTTTGCAGAGGAAGTCTCTGGGAGCTATGGAATGAGAATCCTGTGGCAATGGAGTCCCCGAGCAGAGAGTGGAAATCATTTTGCTCTGAGTCAGTAAATGAAATGTTGATCCTAGTTTTTGGATATTAAACATACTCTGCCTGTCAAGGTGCAAGAAGCACCGCATTGGTTTTCATGCAACTTGCGGATCACTTTACTCTGGACACCTTGAACTCATATCCATTGTTTATTAAGCAGAAGTACACGAGCAGGAGGCTGTGCTGGTGTGGCCCTGGCCTGGGAGGGTGCATACAGTGGTTGGAGAAGCGTCTAGAAATCAGATGATGTTACAGAGTGGATGACTGGCAAAAAAATAACCTTTGGAAAAGGGGCTGATTTGAGGAGCAGAGGGTGTTGTTGAAGTGAGCAGGTGCTTGGTCTCCTCCCACGCTGTAATTCTTGCTCCTAGAACACTGATTTCAAATGGTGCTAGATACAAAGTGGGAAAATCTAAGCCACCATGTGAAACCAGCTTCCAGAGGAAGACACATCTTGTGCATGGCTGCAGGCTGAGGGAGAAAATCCTTCATCTCCACCGTACCTAGAGAAAAATTCATTTATTTAATTTTATTAGACAGCAAGACAGTTACCTTTGGCTTAGCTACTTTATGGATACACTTTTTTGTGGCATCTTGTGGGTGGTTGAGGCTGGTGTAGGAGAAGTTGATTATGTGGTGAGGAAAGCCCCCAGCCTGGCAGTGAGTGTTGTTTCCTGCCCTAGCCAGGTGGAATGCACTCAAGTTCTTCCCAGCAAGTGGTGATCGAGGTTTCATTTCTTGCTAGTGCAAGAATGGGGTGAGTGTGGGAAGTTTGTGTGGTACAGGAACACTTTTTCCATTTCTCTGCAGATGAAACCAGGCTATAAACCTCATTCTGTCCAAGACAGAGAGTGTTCTGGCTTTCTGTCACTCACTGATCAGAGAGCACAGGACAGATCAGGTGCTTTTGTGACAAGGAAAGGAAATGTGAGTGTCCTGATGGAACTTCCTCTGTCAGCAGTCCCTGTGCTTTAAGTAAGCGAAGACTTGCGGAGTTTTGTGAGACAACTTTTAAATTCTGCAGGCAGAATAAATTGGATTGAAAGTACTTTGAGTGTGGGTCAGAACAAAAAGGAAGCGTTCATTAATTGAACTGTAAATGGTTCAGTGGAAGCTGTCAAGGAAGGAGAGTGTGAAAATGAGTGGCTGATGGTTCCTGGAACTGCAGCAGGGCTGAGCAGTGCACTTAACCTGCAGTGTCCACGGCTCAGAGCAGAGGGAATAGAGGGGGTGTTGAGAAGCCTCTGAACTGCTCCACACATGCATAATTCAGGAGCTGTCAGCCCTGGGATGAGTGTCTGACCTGTGCTGGAGCAGAGGCCGATGTGAAATGGAACAAAGCACAACTGGAGTCGGCACTTGCACTCCTGATGCCCTGGTTTTTGGCAACTCTGTGTATTCCTGTTGTAACCACATCCAAAAACCTGCTCCAGTGCCTCCGTCCTAATGCACACTCCCAGGCAGCAGAGGGAAAGCTCAGAGAGAAGAGCTTGTCCTTCCAAGAAAGAGAGATGGAGGAAGGGAAGTAACTGGACTAGATTCCTGTGTCTGGATATTTACTGGCGTTTCTAAATCCATTATCTGGGGCAACAGGGTGAAAGACGAGTGGAAAGCAGGTTCCCTCCCCAGTGCCTGCCGTGCTGGCACAGTTATTTATGAGGCACCCTCTATTATCAGGTGAGATTTACTCCTGAAAAGCTGCTCCAAGAGTTGCTGCTGAGGAGAGGCAGGTGCAGCACAGATGACAGAATCGCAGCAGATTCTGAGAAACAGGCTCAGAGTGAGGTTTGCTTTGGTTTTTCCTTGCCTCAGTAGTAAGCATTAGAAAGAAATCTTCATTAGGGTTTTGAAAAATAGTTGGAGGAAATGTCACTTAATTTTGTGCTGCTGAAAATGGGAACTTGTGTCAAAGTATGACACTTAGAAGGACTGAACACCTCTGCACGATCCCCTCTGCAAAGGAGACCAAGCTTTCCAGAAATATCATGCAGCAGATGAAGACCAATGGCTCATTTATTATTTATAGTTTTGATAAAACCAGGTTTCACTTCAGCATAATTAAGATGCTGCTGCCCCTCCTCCAGGCTACCTGGAGTTTGTCCTGTTGCCTTCAGAAGCTCCCCAGAAGGTGTCAGCCCTTCTTGGCAAGGTGCAGGTGCACGTTTTGGAAAGGGTACATCTGTCTGTGCTCTCCTTTCCAAGGCTCCCAGTGTGTCTGGGCAGGAGAAAAGGAGCAGTTCGGGATGCTGTGATCCACAGCACCTCGCTGGGAATGTGCACGTGGGCAGGAAAACAGGATCACAGCATGCTTTGGGTTGGAAGGGACCTTAAAGCTCATCCAGGGCCACCCCTGCCATTGGCAGGGGCACCTCCCACTGTCCCAGGCTGCTCCAAGCCCCGTCCAGCCTGGCCTTGGACACTTCCAGGGATCCAGGGGAGCCACAGCTTCTCTGGGAAATCCATCCTAGCCCCTCCCCACCCTCACAGGGAAGAAAATGAACCAGTGCTTGTCTCAAACATTTGCTATATGGAGACAAGCAAATACTGTCACCTGTCCTTGGCTTTGTCACAGTGGTCTGGACTTTGCAATAAATAATAGTAGGGAAAGTACAATATCATTCTGTGGTTTTCCTCCTTTTCTGATGTTTTAGTTGGCAGTGCTGTTCTGTAGCTCCTTTCAGAGGCACATCTCAAAGGCTTTCATGGACTTCGCACTGCTTTATCCATTCCATAGGAGACAAAGACAAAAAGGGAATCCCTGCCTTCCCTGGGAAAGGGAACTTCCTCTCTACCCTGAGACCTTTAGTCTGCAGGAACAAGGCAAGCCTGGATGTCACGGACCTGATTGTTCACAACCTACACCTTCTATAGAAAGGCAGTTCTGGGGCTTTTACGGAAAGCAAAACAGATCTCAGCGTGCAGCATAAATTTTTTCCTCCATTTTCACATCACAGGGTGAAACTCGTGGTTCATCAGGCTCTGGTCTCCCCTGGAGAAAATAATCCCTGTTTTACATGCTGAGAATCTGAGCTTGATGCATCATCCTCCCAGTGAAGGAATGAATCAGCCCAAGGCCAGGTGCAGGACAAGGGGTGTGACAGTACAAGTGGTGACCTGTAAGGGGAATGGAAATGAGTGAACTTCTAAGGTTTCAAAAAAAGCCTCCTCGGCGTGGGGAGCCTGTAACTGCATCTCTTTGTTGTGCAGGCCTGGTGCTGCGTGGGTCAGCTATGGACAAATGTGCTCTGACTTGCACTGGGAGCCGGTCCTCAGGCTGCAACCCTCGGTGTGTCAGCGGCGCTGGCCTGGGCTGAGGGAAGGCAGAGTAGGTGCTGCACTGCTTTGGAAGGTTGGTATTTGTGCCTGGGAGATGGCTCTGGAGACGCCACTGCTGTTACGGGCAGCAAAACCAGGTACTTCCCTCACGAGTTTGAAGTATAATGGAGATTTTTTTTTTTCCTTTATTAAGACCACAATAAAAACTCCACATTACAATCCTGAATTAAATGTAGCCTATTCCTTCAGTCCTACTCTTGCAGCCTTACAACTGCAGTATAAATGATGTTAAAAGCCAGACAGTCTGTGTCTGAAACACCCCAAGACCCCAAGGCAGGCTGAACACTGGGGCAGGATGGGGGTAAAAGCCTGTGGAGCTTTGTGTCCCATTTAACTGTGAGCGATGGGACACTCAGGCCTGCTTGATTTGAGTCACTGATTTCAATTTCTGTTTAGGGGAATCTGTCAGAGCACTCAGCAGTGTCTGTTGGTGACCATTAGAGGTGTGCTTAGATATTGGTGCTGTAGTTCCCCATCTTGTGATCCCCCCCTGCTCATCTGAAATTGCTTTGACTTGCCTGGAGTCATCCAGTTTTCCTCCAGCTTTGCTCTCGTGAGAGTTCCTGGGCAAACCCTCAGCCTGTTTGGAGGGCACGGGAACTGCTGAACCCCTGGATCCTATGGAGGAGTCCAGATTTCACTGGGAACAGTGAGGTGAAACTGGGCAAACTCACACGGGGGAAGAAAAGCACTGCACTTACATGGCTGAGGTCAGGGAAGGGCAGTAGGAATGAAAACTCGTCAAATTTAGCCCCACACAGCCTGAGTGAGCAGCACATTGCAAAACTCACTCCACTCAAACAAACGATCCACCTAAGCAGCTGCAACCAGAAAGGCCATTTTCTATTCCTAACTCCTGTACCTAAGCATCACTTTGGAATGTAAAGTACTGATTGCAGGGCTTGAAAGCTCTCACAGGGAGATGATTGTTGTGATTTGTACAGTCAGTTCAGGAACATGGTGTTCCCCCAACAGCACCGCTCCAGCTCCTCCAGGTAATGTCAAGGGAAGCCATATTTTTCTTTTGTGTCATTCAAGAGACAAAAGAATGTCCTGTGCCAGGGAGGAGCATAAGGAAACAAACCCTGCCTGATGGTCACTGAAGTATAACCTGCCTTTAAAGCAGACATCTGAAAACAAGCCTTTAGTTTAAAACTACCTGCAGTACAAGGACCTGGCAGAACAGCTGGAGAAAAGCACTGACCAAACACTCCTGGCTGACTCCCCCAAGCAGTCGAGCTGCTGGTTTGTCCCTGTTCCCAGGATTTCCATCATTCCATCCCTGAAATACCACCGTGTGTTCAAGAGCCACTGTCAGTGTTTAAGAAGCATTTGAGCTGGATATCCAAATGCAAACCCAGTGGCTGCTGTTGGACTCCTGAGCGCCGTCAGTGTTTGTGGGGGGAGCTGAAGAGATGAGCTTCACTCAGAAATAGCTCTTCCTTGGAAAGCTGGAGGGCTGAATCACAGTGTGTTGGCTCAGTTTTTAGCAGACGAGCCATCACATCTGCCTCCCTGTAGGCGAGGAGTCGTCACTGGCATCAGGATTGGCAGCCAGGTTCTGTCCCTTTGGAAACCAGGGAATAATGATGGTGAGGGCAAAGGCTCATCGTCAGCAGGGTCAGGGGCTGCCCAGCACTGGGGGCTTGGAGAGGTGGGCTGGCAGCTCTGGGAGCAGGAGGGGTCTGCTCGTGGCCCTGCTTGGCCTGCACTGCTCCCCCGTCCCTCTCTGTTCACAGAACGTGCCCCCAAGTTGAACTTTGGGGACTAAATGAATTATTTTGCTCAGAGGCATTAAGCACTCCGCTGCTGCCTGTGAGGCTGAGACAACCAGAGCCAGCCCTAAGCATATCCACGGCTGGTGTTGTCCTGAGTCAACTGAAAATACGAGTGACATGGACAAATAGGAACACCAGGGAAAAATGGGGAGACCTGGGAGGGGACAAGACAGCTCCTGAGCTGAGGTGTCTGAATCTGAAAGCAGCTGAAAGACACTCCCGGCTCTGGGGAGCCTGTGGAGTCCACCTGATAGCTACAGAAATGCAAATATACACAGAGGTTTTCTTCCTAGAACAGACTGTGAGTCCTTAAATACGTGCCACTCCCAATTCCCAGCAGTCCCGAGGAAAAGGGGATGAGGGAACTAGTGGAAAGTTTTTGGAGCTAGCAAAGAAACAAATTACAGATACGCATTTTAAAATCTTTCAGAGACACGTGATTTTTTTGGAGCTACAGTTTTGGGCTCGGTGCCCCCACTACTGCTGTAATGTTAATTTTCAGGCCTCCCCTCCTGGATCAGGCATGGGCACAGTTGCAAGAGAAGTGGATTGGGAGTTCTGAACCAACTGGTTGCTGACCATGAGTCAGGGGAATGACCTTGCAGCAGGCGGCTCACGGTGCTGCTCTCGGAGCTGTGCCAGGATAAACGGCACTGGCATCTCTGAGTGCTGGTGGAACCATTTTGTGACATTCCAGCTTGGCCTTTTCTACTGCTGCCTTTGCACCGAAATTGTTTGGGTGGGTGGGAATGGGATAGAGTATTCCCTTCTTTTTCCTCACAGCCTGGGCTTGGGACTATCTATATACAGAGGTAAAGAGGATATGGACAACTGCTATCTCTTGCCTACATCCTTGTCCATTAACATCAGCATTACAGATATTTAACCAAATTAAATCTTACTCTCCCCCCCAGCCATACCCATATTAAACTGTAAGAGAACACCATGATAAAGTTTTCAAAATCCTACGCAGCAGCACTGAATTTTCTGGATAGGTCTGGGAGAGATTTGTCAGAGGAGAGAGGGTAGAACACTTGGCATTTAGCTGTTTTAATGAATGTTCCCAAATAAGAAAAGAAAAACATTTGCTTGTAGACTTTAAGCTTCTCACAGCATCAGAAAGCTCCTGACACAGAGCCCAACGCTGTATTTGTATAACATGGAAATGAACAGCAGCAGCAGCAGCGCTGCAGGCTCCGAGCCTGCTCTGCGAGCAGCAAAATGGCCAAGGGTGCTGGGGCTCATCCGAATTCCTTCACCATTCGGGGGGGTCACTAGGTGGATCTGATACCCCTGACCCTTCAGGTGTGGTTCAGACTTTAACATCAATATGAAATGAATGTTTCTAACCATATTCAAGCTTGTGCCCTCATCAGCTCTGCTCCCTAAAGCACCGACAAGAACCAACAGCAAAATTCGTCTGCGTCACAGATGTAACATGACCATCGGCAAAACAAGTGCAGGAGGAGATCATGGCTGTCTCGTCCCTCACGGAGCCTTCCTTCGCTAGCAGAGAAGAAGAGGTAATGCTTTTAAATTTTATATCATGGGCGTGTGAAATCCTGCCCTTCCTTCCCCAAACCCTGCGTCCCCTGAGCGGTCAGAACGCCCGAGAAAATTGCGTATGTTTTGTCGGCGCGGTACCGAACGCTGCGTCACGATGCTGCACCAAGGCCAAGGCAGAGCAAACCCCACTCCCCAGAGCAGGGAAACCCAGATACAGGAAAATGAATCAGCTCACACAGTGTCACACACACGAGTGTCGGAGGGAGGGAGAAATCACAGCTTTCCCCAGTCCTTTTGCGGCACTGTGCAGAAAACGATCATGGAACAGTTACCCAGGTACGGCTCCCAGTGAGTGCCACCCCTGTGCACACAATCACTGCTGTCCTACAGAAATATGCCGTGTCTCCTTCTTAGCCTTGTTTCCTGCCAGTCCCACAGATTTACCTGCTGACAGTAACCTCAATTCCTGAGTAATGAGATTTACAGCTGAAGTTTAACATTGAAATAACTCCTCTTTTATCCATCTCCTTACCCTCCCCGTGTTTAGTCACAGTTAAACGATCGCTGTGGCCAAAACAGAGTAGCAAAAGGAATTAAACCAAGTACATCCCTACACTGAACGCACTCAGCAGCCAGTGGCACCTCCCTTAAAGCCATGAAACAGCACTAGCTTTACAAATTAAGGGGTTCTCCACCCCACAGCTGTGACGGGGAAAACCGCAAAGAGTTGTCCATGCAACCAGCACTCGGGAAAACAGGCTCAACCCACCCATCATCCACACAACCCAGCGTGGTGCCTTAGTCCAGCTCCTGCCCGTACAGAACCCCCTCCACAGCTGCCTGGGCCTGTTCTGGTGTGTGTGTGTGTGTATTTATGCCTGTCTGGCTGGCTGCAGGGACCACCGTCGTCGCTGCTGTTCCTGTCGTTCCCCTGCTCTGCGGATCTGGCGCTGCGGGAGGCAAGGATGCTCCGAGGGAGCCAGCTACAGCCAGCAAAGGCTCAGTGAGTCAGGAGGGGTTGTGATGACTGCAGTAAGAGGCTGAAATTCCCTATGGAATATGGCAGAAAAGGAGGGGAAGGAGGAAAGATGGAGATGGGAAAGAGGGAAAGAAAGTGGGGAGTGGCACGCACAGTCTGTTGGGTTCTTCCCTCCCCGTCCCTGCGCCGCACTGCCGTTGGAAATGGCGGCCCTGCGCAAAGGACGGAGTCGGGAAAAATCCGCAGCGCCTGCGGCCTTCGCGACCAAACCACCGAAATTCCGTTCAGGGTGTAAATCCAGCCCTTCCCTCTCTCCCTGTCTCCCAGACCACCCTGCAGAGGCCAGGCTGCAGCCCAGGCGATGGGGACGGCGGCCGCGCGGTGCCTGAGCCGGTGCTGAGCCCAGCGGTTGTTGCTAAACAACCAGCCCTGACGCTGGAGATGCCAACCAGTGAGTAACAGAGATTAAACACTCCTGCTAGCACATCCTGAAACTTGAGTAAGCCTCGGAATGATGAAAGGCTATGGAATAATGGTCCCTGTCGTATGAGAAAGCAAAGTTACCACTCCACTGCATAATCGGGAGACTTCCTCGGCCAGAAGGACCAAGCTCAAGGCTGGTTGTGTCCTCAGCACTCCAGGCAGAGTTGCCATCTTCATTGCTGGTCGCTTTAAGAAGAGAGGTGAAAAAATAGTATAGTAAATGGTTAAGAGGGAAAAGTGTTCTCCCCTTCACTTCCTCATCCTCTCCTCTGGAGCTGCTCTCTGCCCTCACTCTCCCATTCATCCTTAACCAGTCCTTCCCAATCCTTCAGTCCTTGTTTTCCAATGGTGTTACTCCTTTGCAAACCTTTACAGACCCATCACTGAGGGCAGTCTCCGTCTCTCTGTGATGTTACCGAGCCTGTGGCGAGCTCACACTTCTGCAAACAAAAGCTGAGTTTGGGCAAGAGTACTTTTCACTTCTTTAACTATTCCCACAACGTAATTTCCAGGTGCAAGCCCTGCCCCAAGCAGTTCACAGTGCTGCCAACACTCCACCACCTCACAAGGGAGAAGGAAGCAAGGAGAAAAGCCCTGAACCCCAGTACTTTCCCCTGCACCGTGGGCTGAAGCTCTGACACGTCATCGTTGTGACTGGACGGCGAAACGAGACCTCCCGGGAGCGCCCATGGGCGAAGGGCTGCACCCAGCACGCCGAGCAGTGACCGGCTCCTGTCCTGCCTGCTGCCCGAGGGACGCCTGGCATCCTGGGATCCCAGGTGGGCACGCAGCGAGCAGCGGGTGGCGAGCAGGGAGTGGGCAGTGGGCAGGGAGTGGGCAGGGGGCAGGGAGTGGGCAGGGGGCAGGGAGCAGGGAGCAGGAGTGGGAAGGGAGCAGTGGGCAGGGAGCTGGGAGCA
>VZTF01004913.1:714631-789088 GCA_013397755.1 Cnemophilus loriae | reverse complement strand
CGGCATTTGGCGCCCGCGGGCAGGGAGCAGGGCAGGAAGCAGGCAGGGAGCAGTGGGCAGGGAGCAGTGGGCAGTGGGCAGCGGGCAGGGAGCACTGAGCAGGGAGCAGAGGGCAGCCCGGTGCTCGCTCCGCCGCACGGCCGCTCCGGCTGACACCCGCGGGCAGGGAGCTGGCAGGGAATAGGGAGCAGGGCAGGAAGCAGGCAGGGAACAGGCAGGGAACAGGGAGCAGCGGGCAGAGGGCAGCCCGGCGCTCGCCCCGCCGCTCCGCTGACACCCGCGCACGGCCAATGGGCTCGGGCGCTCCACCTGCCATCCCCGGCGCGCNGCGCTGCACAGATGGTCCGGTTGACATGAGCAGGCAGGGAATAGGGAGCAGGCAGGGAATAGGGAGCAGGGAGCAGTGGGCAGGGCAGGCACCGGTGCTGGCCGCGCTGCACCGACACTGCAGTTGACACCCGCGGGCAGGGAGCAGGGCAGGAAGCAGGCAGGGAACAGGCAGGGAACAGGGAGCAGCGGGCAGAGGGCAGCCCGGCGCTCGCCCCGCCGCTCCGCTGACACCCGCGCACGGCCAATGGGCTCGGGCGCTCCACCTGCCATCCCCGGCGCGCCCAATGGCGGCGCGGCCCCGGCGCTGCGCCCTCCCCGGCCAATGGGAGCCGGCGCTGGCTCTCGTTAATGATGCAGCAGTCCAGGGAAGACTATCACATGTGAGCTGGCCGCCTGCCAGCATGGAGACACCGAGAGAGCAAGGTAAACAACTTTCCAACGCCAAAATGATGACATTTAATCTCTAAATGCTCGCTTCCCGGCTCGACTCATCTTTAACCCCTTTCAGCTGGTGTGGAAGCGTCTGGAAGGCACCCGTCTACCTGTCCCCAGTGCTTTTAAAAACTGGACGACGTGCCCTGCAATGATCACTGCGTCACCGTTTGCCACTTTGCGAACTACGCAGTGACAAACCTCCGAGCTCCGAATCGCAGGGCGCCTGTTAACCCCTGCACCGACCCCTCGCCGACATGCCAGCCTCCAGGGACGCGGGGGGGGATAAAAAGCCCAGACAAACCGGGAAAACAGCAGTCTTTGCAAAGTTGTCATCTCTCCCCCACGACTACTACCCTCCTCTGCAGTACAGCAATGCCGGCAGGAGTGACATTAGTACAACCTGTGCCGTCGCTCCATTGAGAAAACAGCTCTGACGCAGAACAGAGCAATCCTACCCAGCCAAAATAATAATAAAGGCACTTTGGGATCCGAACTTAGGGACGCCGGGGAAAAGGGACGCCCTGCAAATAATCCAAATACGTAGCTGCAGCTCCAGCCCCATCCTGATCAAAGGGTACGTACGTGAGGGAGACGAACCGGACCGAGGAGCCGTGCCCGTGCACCATCTGCGCAGTCCTCAGCCCTCCGCTCGCTCTGGAGCGCCGCAGAAGAGAAGGTTCCAGAAATTTCCTTCCCGTTAACCCTTTCGGTGTCTGCCCACTCTCCCTCCCCGCGGGATTAAGCGCGCCGGGTCTCCAGCATCGTCAATGGGCGAAGCCTCCTACACCAGGCGAGCCCGAATACGAGGTGCAGATGACAGTGGATGGTGGCAGGAGCCCAGTCTGTAGTGTTGGTGCCACTTCTCTTCCTGGAGCCCTCTCTGCCTCTCTTGCTGCCTCTCTCCCCTCTTGCTGCAGCAGGGCTGTTGCTGGTAGACCTATCGACGGAGCTTGCTCTCTCACTCTCTCGCTGAGCTCTGTGACGCAGCTCTAAATTCTCCAGCCTGCTCCTTGTGTTATAAGAGCGGAACTGCAGCTTTCCAGGGAGCCCGTGCCAGCGGTGCCAGGGCCAGGCAGACCCGAGGGAACGGCGCTCCTGGACTCTGCACCTTTTTTTGGCAATTCTTCTGTTCCTCACCTCTGTTTCTGCGCTTCCTCCCCGGCTCTCAGCCTCGCATCTCCTTCTCTGCTTCTGAGTCATACTTACCAGGTTAACTCTTTTAGGATTGGTAGTCAGCAGTACAAATCTCGAGCGATAGCAGCTGAAACCACAGCCAACTTTTTTGGTGTTTTCTGCTTTAAAAAAACCAAAGCAAATATTGCTGGCTCTAAAAAACAAAAACACGCGCACGCACACACACGTTGCAGTAGAGAGTTGGTGCTTTCTGATTAACTGTTTCGGTGACAGGAACCACTGCTTGACTTCCTGAAATAAAATGTTTTAGGCCCATGTCCTGCAAATTGTCAGCAGGCAGATCCCCTGAAGCACAAGGCAGCTTAAGAGGAGCTGCTGCTGTGGACAAACGCAGGACTTCTGGGCATGAGGCTACTGCTGGCCCCACAAGCCCCTGCTCTGCTGGCCACAGGACACTGATCTGAGCGTGGTTCAGCTGCTGGGCAGATGCATGGTGTGAGATAAGGTGCTGAAAGTGCTGGAAAGCCATAGGCTCTTCCTAATCTGAGCAGTATTAATAAGTGTTATCACACACACAGATTCAAAATGCTCGGCGTAGGCAGGGGAACTAATAACTGCGTTCCTGGAGTCACCAGAATCCAATAATCCCCGACACAGACAGTCCACAAGCAGCTCTGCATTTCAGCACAGCAGGCATCAGCAGCAGGCAAGGAGCCTTTTGCAGCTGCACGCTCTCTCCTCGCCTCTGCCCCCAAATCCCTCGCTTAACTCCGGTGCCTCCGGCCGGCCCCGGCACCCGGCAGGGGAAGCAGAGCTCTGCCGGCACCGGGAAGTGTGGAGGAGGATCCGTGGTAGGTGCAGCTCCTGGGAATCAGGGAAGCTGATGGAGAGGCAGCGCTGTGAGGGAGTTGATGTGCACACACAGAGCAGCGAGGAGCAGTCCGTCAGGAAACACGGAATGCAGAGAGAGATCCCTGCTCCACTCCTCCGTCTGCCATTTTAATTCCGACTTCAGAGCCGGCTGCGCGCGTTGGGTTTTTCACTACAACCAAAGCTGAAGTAACCACGATTTTTTCCCCTCGCAGCGTCTGAAGAGCCTGAGCTATTTTGGGATTTGTCTGTACTACTCTGAAAATGACACCTGTTACGCACAGACACAAATGAGAAAAATTACAAGCGCCCGGTTCTTCCGATAGGATCCCACAAAAAATGGAGTGAGATCCCGTGGATCAGGGCTGGGTGAGCAGCACAGGCTCTGCGGTGGGGTGAAGGGGATGACCCCGGTGAACTGAACAGACACCAGTACGAGAAATGTAAAAAGTCTGTAGTAGCTGATGCAAGGGGAAATCAAGCCTCCATGTGACCAGAAGAAGTAGTGCATGATCAACTAAATGCCACAATACATGGTTTCTTATGCAATCGAGCCCATGGGACTCCAGGCCTTACACATCCACTTTGTGGCCAAAGCTGCAGGGATTAACTCCTTCCTTAATGACTCGGAGCGAGCACAAGCTCCTGAAATGAGTCACCCCCGCCGGAGCAGGCCAGGGTTTGCTGAGATGTGGAGCTGCCTGCGCCGCTTTCGGTCACCCCCAGCTCCCTCAGGAGCCCCAGCACGCAGGGCCAGGGCGGATTTTCCCGCTTGTCCCCGGTGGTTTGCACCACGGTGGCTTGCACCACGGTGATTTGCACCACGCTGGGCGGGCAGGCAGAGGCCGCCTCGAGCTCCGCGGAGCTCCAGACGCACCGGAGCGAGATGAAACGCTCGGAGCCTCCGAAATGGGGCAGTTCACTGATGCTTTCGGCTCACACCGCTTTTGTCAGGCCCGTGGCGCGTTAGGAAGGTGAAACCGACTTTGATTTATTTCAAATGACTCTTTCTGGTTGCTTTCAGGGGAAATGCGGCGTTTTATTTTATGGTTTGCTTTCGTTTGCAGATCACCAGCCCTGGAATGTTTTTGTCTTTACCTGGCTCTGAGTACTTGCTGGTGGCACTCAGGCTCCCAAGAAGAACTCAGAGCTGTCTGCACTGGGGAACAATCAGCTGTGTAAGAAATCTTGGGGCAATGGAAAACTTCAGCCCTCAGAACTGAGAGATGAGGCCTAAAAACATAAAGTCATCCTCTGACACTCTTGGGCAGGATTTGGCATTTTCTATAAGGAAATAGAGGCCGTAGGTCCACAATAAAAATCTAGGCTGCTTTTCTGGTTTAACTGGAGCCCATTTCCATGTGTTGGTACTGGTTTGGGGTTTTTTTTAGCTTTTTTTCTTTTCCTTCTAGACTTCAAAAGTAGGAGGCAGAGCTTTGGTTTTGTAAGACCTGCCTATGAGGGTGCAAAGTCCTGGGCTAGAAAGCAGGCTTGGAAAATGGGAATAATCCACAGCTATGGTCGGAGGGAGGCGGGAGAGATCAGTGTCACCGTGGGAATGGCAGGGTAGGAATCTCTTCCAAAACTGGGGGTGACGCCATGGCTGATCACAGCTGGGCCCTGGGTGCTTACAGTGCTGATTAATAAAATTAAGAGTTTTTATTGTGCTGGACATTGTAACGAGATTTCACAACTTGCAACTGGGATGGTTCGGGCTGGATGTTTGGGGGAAAATAGGATTTTTTTAGGAGAGAGAGAGGGGATTGACCCTCCAAGCTGTCATTGGCAGTTCCCTCAGCACCACGAAAGGATCAGGGAGCGATTTCTCAGCTTCCAGAGGAAGTTTGGGCTTGCACTGCTTCTGTGCCAGGCTGTACCTAAAGGTTCATCCTCAGTTCTCCGGCGTCTCCCAGGCGAGTTTCTGCTACGATGACCTCAACAGCAACAACACACAGAGTCTGCTCAGATCTCACCCTCGTGCACATCATTATTGCTGCTGGGGGTGATGAGATAACCTGAGGGAGATGTTTTGAGTGCTGAAGGAAACCCTCGTGGTCCTGCCCTCACTCCCAGCTTCCTGCCGGGGAAGCCTTGGCTCGGGTTTCGGTTTAAATGCCATCGGCCACACCTTCCCGCAGCGCAGGAAGCACGATTGTTAAAATCAGGGCATGTTCCTGTTTAACTGAAAGGCTGAGATAAATAATCCAAAGGCCTCGTTTATGCCAAACGAATTCCTGCCCGGGCTGCAGCAAGTCTGGGCAGCTGTAAATCTGTAACCCCGCGACCTCGGGAGCCACGGAAGGGGAGTCTTGGCACATCCCCTCGGGAGAGGCTGGGCACAAACAGAAGGAGCAAAGAATCGGGCAAAGGTGGACAGGGCAGTGGAAAAGTTTCTTCACTTTACCAACCCAGAGGCCTAAAAGCTGCTTTAAAAGGCAGAATAGTCTGTTTTTTGAGTGCTGATGTGGGGTAGCTCTTGTTGAATTTGTCAGTGATACCTCATCCTTACGAAACGCAGCCTCAGTGAGGGACAGAGTCACCACAAACATTCAGGTTTAGTTTTTTTCCGAAAGGTTTATTGCTTTCCAGACAAGCTTCTTTAGTGAATTCCAGAGAAATGGCCAGTGAGTCCTTTCTTTACCAGCTCACAGAATCACAGAATGGTTTGGGTTAGAAGGGAGCTTAAAGCTCATCCAGTGCCACCCCTGCCATGGACAGGGACACCTTCCAAGTCCTGTCCAGCCTGGTCTGGGGGACTTCCAGGGATGGGGCAGCCACAACTCCTCTGGCCTGTTCCCCTTGGAACACTCTGCTGCTCTCGCTGAGGTCCCAGGCAGCAGGAGGAAGAGCGGCAGGCAGATAAAGAGCAATAAACCCCTTCCCAAACAGCTTTGAAGCCGATTCCGTGCGTCTGTTTGGGTGTGCGCAGCTGACAGTCCCACAAAGAGCGGGGTGGGGGGTTCACAGTCCGCCTTGGGAGGTGGTTCAAGGGAATTGTGTGGAGCAGCTGGTGCTGAGATCAAAAGCCGGCGCTGCCAGAGGTGTGGGATCGTTGCCGGGCGCTGTCGGGGATGTGTTGGCACGGCTGTGCTGGCATTGGGGAGTCACATTTGCATGGAGCGCTTGCATTCTCGGTGCAAACCCAGCCCACGCCACAGAGCGGGCGCTGAAATGGGAGCCTGCAGGTGAAAACCTGGCCCTCCCTCTGGAAACCTGGAATTTTTCCGGTGAAGTCTAAGAAACTCCCAGCTGGAAGAGCCGGGATCCTTTTCAAGGAGGTGGCACCACATTAACATCCCAGCTGCTTCAAAGCACAGCTTAATGGCCTGCGTTGGAGTCGGGGTCGGGGGATTTGGGATGCCCAGCCCACACCACAATTCCCGGTTGGCACAGGGACACTGTCCTCACCCCCGGGACCCCCGGGACCCCCGGCCGCTCTCTCAGCGCCGGGAGCGGCTGTGGGGGCAGCTCTCACCCTGCTCCCGATCCGAGGAGCCAGCACCGCGGAGACAAAAGGAATTATTTCAGCTATTAGCTGCTAAGAATAGAGGCGGCGGGGGTGCTGAGGTGCCTGACAGCGCAGCCGGAGGAGCGGGAATTGCAGCGGGAGCACGGAAATAGCCGCGCTCCAGCTCAGCACCCGGAGCTCCGTGAGTCACCCCGGCCCCGGGGGGGGCACAGGTGGGTGGGCAGGGTCCAGACCCGCCCTGCCCGTGCCCCGAGCAGGACCGGCCCCAGGCAGGGGCCAGACCCGCCCTGCCCNCCGTGCCCCGAGCAGGACCGGCCCCAGTCAGGGTCCAGCCCCGCCCTGCCCGTGCCCCGAGCAGAACCGGCCCCAGGCAGGGTCCAGACCAGCCCTGCCCGTGCCCCGAGCAGAACCGGCCCCGGGCTGTGTTTTTGGGGGCAGCCTTTGCCAGGGCAGCCTGGTTTTCCCTGCGGAGCATCTTCCCAGTCCCGAGGCTGTGCGAGGAAAACCCCGAACAGCCCCGGTCGCTGCCCCACGCTCTGCTAAAGGTACCGCTCCCCTGGGCAGGGGTCCCACTCTGGCACGGAATATTTGGAAAAGGCAAACACTCCCGGGCCGGGCAGCGCGGCCGGAGGAGTCTCTTGATGTCGGTCCAACTGTGTTCCAGGGTGTTTTCCCGAGTGCTAATCTCGAAGTTCCCTTTGCAAATACCTCATAAAAGGTTAAAGATACGCACGGCAGGTATTTAAATGCGGGCTCAGTAAATGGTGAGGTGCTCAGGGGTGGCTTTAACATCTTGTCCTGCTGCTATTTAACAGAAATCCTTTTGGTATCACTGCATGTTTTTATCCAGTATAGCTTGGAAGAGGCAATTTTCCTTCTGTGCTGTTTGTGCAGCGCAGGGTACAACACATTCCTGATCTATGACGAGGTTTCCAAACTCCATAGTAAAATGAATAATAATGATAGTAAACGTTGTATAACTTCTTTTTTTTTCTTAATACAGCAACCTTAGTATTGCTTTAGTGCTGGATTTTCCAGTTATTGTACGTGGGGAAAAAGAGGGGTTTTTTTAAAAAACAAAACAAAAAATAACAATGAAATGAACAAACAAACAAACAAAACCAAACCAAATTCAAGGTTTGTAAGAAAAGAAAAATCAGTCCTGGGTGCCACTGCAGAAAGAGTCGAGCTGGACGGAATTAAACATCTCAGCTGGAGCGTGGACAGGGCAGCAGACAGCCTGCTAAAAATAGATTAATCCCAATTACAGCCACACTTCTGCTTTCCCCAGGTCTCCCGTTCCCCGTGGGCACAGGAGGCGGTGCGTGGAGAGGGGCTCGCTGCCCGGGCGGCCGCAGCGGGGCCGGGGGCACTCGGTGCCCGTCCTTGCGTAACCCGGGGGCTCGGAGGGTGACAGTGCCGGTGCCGGTGCCGGTGCCGGTGCCGGTGCCGGTGCCAGCAGTGTCCCCGCCTGCCGGCCCTGCCCGCGGCTCCAGCTGCGGCTTAGCTCCGCTCCCTGCTGCAAATCTGCCCTGCCCTGACCCAAACCTCCGCCGGGCAGGGCTGCGGGTCCCGCGGCCTCCCTGGTTAAAGATTGAACCCTCGGCACCTCCCTCCTCCCGTGCCAGGCCCTGGTTAAACCCCCGGAGCGGGGCTGTGCCAGAAATCCCTGCCGGTTTTATTTCCTCCCGGCCAGCGCTCGCACTCCGAGCTCGCTGCTCCTCAGAGGCAGCCTTGCAAATGTTTAGTGTGAAATAAACAGATTTAAGCCTCTGTTTTCCAGACTCTGGTAGGTTTATTTGTCCCATCCAGTCTAGGAAACTCTGGCAAACAACTCTTTTCCCACCAAAAGGGATGGATATTAACTACCAATTTAAATATTTAGCTAGAAAATGTATCCCTTCAGCTATAGCAACTTAGTTTTGTTTAATCAGAAACCACGAGTGAATGCTCTGGGGTTTCTTTTAGTTTCTGTGGCAAAATCAAACTTCAGTATCTTGGATTTACCTGAGGAACAATTCCTGCAAGTACAGGGGGAACAGCACGGATTTCATTTAAACGTCCAGCTGAGCCTGGTGGGATGTTTTATTTAAAAATAAAAGCCCTGGTGAATGCCAGGACACAGCCCTGAGAGAGGCAGGATCGTGTCCAGGGCTGGCAGGTAGCTCTGAGTGGGGATAAGGGTTTGGATGTGCTGGGGAGCAACGTGCTCAGCCTTCTGCGTAGGGCTGATCAGAAAAGATTTCAATTTCTGTTTTTAGGGTTCATTTGCTCTTTGCACTGAAACGCAGCCCCAGGATTTGGCTTTTTTTGTTTTTAATTAAATGAGAAAGTCTCAGTGCAGAGCAGTCGGTACCTGTGGGCTGCTGAGCTGCCAGAATTCCCCTGCACAGCCCTGTTCGGTTCCCCAAAAGGCAGTCCCACAGAGCCAGTCCCCTGCAGCCCAGCTGGTGCCGGAGCAGAGTTTCTGGCTGTCCCACAGTCCTGGCTGTCCCTCCTGCAGTCACCTCCCAGCTCCCTGGAGCTGCACCCTGAGTACACAAAAACCTCCCGTTAAAAGTTCCGCCAACCTCGTAATGTAACAAAGCAACATTTTCCGATTGGGAAATGGACAAACAGGGAAAAAAAATCTGTTTAGGCATTCCCGAGCAGCTCGTTTGGCATTGCTGTGCCAACAGCAGCGCGTGGCCAGGAGCATCCCCGCTCCCTGCGCCCGCTCCTTCGGGATGCGCCTCCTCAAGGTGAGCAGAGCCTCGGGCCTGGCTGGGCGATCCCTGCGGACGGACGGACGGACGGAGGGCACATCCCCTGCCCGTGGGTGCCTGCCAGCCCTGCCTGGAGCCGCTGCTTTTCCAGGAGGTTGGGAAATGTGCCGTGATTCATCCGAGCCGCCGCAGCCCCGCTCCCGCCCCGGCTCAGCACCCACGGGCGCCCGGGAGCTGCCAGACGCACACGGAGCAGCTCGGGCTCCTCACCCAGCCCCGGCTGCCAGGGGAACGCCCAGACCCAGAACCTCGCTGCCGCACCGACGGTTTATTCTGCTCTGAAAAAAAAAAAAAAAAGGAAAAAAAAATTCCCGAAGGGCTTTTTATTACCAAAAATTATCATATTTGGGATTATCATATTTGGGATTATCATATTCGTCAGCTCTTGGCTGGCGGCGCCGGCGCTGACCGGGGCGTTCTGCTGCTCCTGCTGGGATTGGCGCTGGCAGCGCCGGCTGAGCTTTGTCCCTGCCTCTTGTCTCAGCCTGGAAACTGGGATTGTAAATTATTTTGGCCAGGGATAAACTGGCCTAAATAATTTGCTTGTACAGCGCTGAGCCACGGTGGCCTCTGGGTCTCAGCTGAGCCTTCTGGAGGCTTCTAAAAATAAGGAGTTCTAAGCTATTATCTCTTAAAATACTTGGGAAAAAGAGAGGGCAAGAAGAGGATCCTTTCACAGCTGTTTTGGCCTCAAACTGCCAAGATTTATTTTTTTTTGAATGTGTTTTCTTGATCAGTTCTCTCCATAGCCTTTCATAAAACAAGGGCCCGCAAATTTAGGACAGGTGTTTTGTACTTCCATAGCAAACATCATTTGAAAACCATTAGTAACTTCTAAAATCCAAGCTACCATTAATAAAATTAAAGCAGTATTTTTATGCACGAGTTGATTACTCTTCCCAGCCTGGAATTATTTTGCAAACAAATCTCAATTAGAGAATGAACTTTTCTATTTTTTTTCCCCTAAGAAAAAATGGATATTGTCATTTTTTTCAAGATATTTTGGATTTTTTCTTGCTTAGCCAATTCTCATTAGTCTCATTAGTCCCACTGTAGATGTTTTTTTCCCTTACCAGAATGGGAGAACTTTGTTTTGAGTGATTCCTTTGTATAACTCGTAAAGTAGAAAACAAAACATTAAACATTACAAACCAAAACAGATGAAAATACTTTCAGCTTTGCTCATGTTCCTGCCAATTATTTTCCTCTTAAAAAAACCCCACATAAACCAGCTCTTTCCCAGCCTGTTTTACTCCTTTAAAGGGGAAAGCAGGGCTGAGGATTCTCGTTCATCCTGCAGGAAGGGCCAGAACCTGAGGAATGGCAAGGACTGGGTTTAAGCCTCTAAGCCAGCATCTAATACTGATCCTTCCCAAAAAAAATCCCTAGAAAATAAGAATAAATTATCCTGGAATGGTTTGCGTTGGAAGGGACCTTAGAGCTCATCTCATTCCATGGGCAGGGACATCTTCCACCAGACCAGGCTGCAGCCTTAAAATTTGGGGTGCCCAAATTTGGGGAGCCCAAATCCCACCCAGAAGTGACAGAAGGTCCCGGGCTGGGCCCGGCTCCTGCCAGGCTCTCCCGGGAGGCTGCTCTGCCCCACCCGATGCCATCCCCGGGGCTGCTGCCCGCAGCCGTTCCTGCCTGGGAAGCCTCGGGAAGTTCCCAGCTGTGGTTTGGGGGCCCAGGGCGCTGCGGTGGCCGCCAGCCCGGCTCACACCGCCCCAGGTGTCCCCAGGTGCCACGGGCTGCTGTGCTCCGTGTGCCACTGGCCCGAGCTGACCCATAGCCCAGTTTTCCACCCGTAACCATGGCAACCGGAGTTCTCTCGCAGAGGTGCCTGTCACCCCCCGGTAGTAACACCCTGCTCCGTCCCCGGGATCCTCCACGGGCACATCCCAGCACGGCGAGGTGGCGTCTGCAGCGTCCCCGTCCCCAGAGCCGGGGTGGCAGAGGCCTGGTGGGAGGTGGGAGGAGGATGGGGGTGAACGGGAATTCTGGAGCAGCCCAGGGCTCCCTGTAGCACCGTCGGCTCCTTGGCAACAACGGGGTGTGGGCACAGCACAGCTCCAGGGGACAGCAGCGTCCTTGGCTGGGCAGGTGACAAGAGCACGTCTGGAGCGTGTCTGGTGCATCTCCGGCAGGGTGAAGGGTCCAGGATGTTCATCAGAGAGTCTGTGAGACGGGAAGTGCTCAGGAATGTGTCTCCTGGCACGTCGGCTGCCCCATTTCAGCCATCCCTGGAGGGGGAGAGGAGCTCCGGGGATGGAGGGCGGCAGGCGGGGTGGGACACGTGGGAACGAGGCCATCAGATGAGCACGGCAGTGAGCCGAGAGCGGCTGAGCCCTGCATCCCAGCCTTCCCGGGACACACGCCCTGTCATCAGCAGCTCTGGCATTCCCAGGAGTTGGCTTTCCAGCCTCTCTCGTTAGAACTCCCCCGGTGAGATGTAACAGATGCTTTTTGGAAGGTTATTCTGGAGGCCCGCAGCTCCTCTGCTGGAGATGGAGCATTCCTTCCCCTCGCTGCTGCAGGAGGGTCCAGGGGAGCGTTTGGCTCTGCCCAGCCTTGATGCCAAACCCAGCAGCCCCAGGGCTGGAATCTGGCTTATCTAAAGCCATCCCTGCCTCGGAACAGAGAGGTTAAAATGAGGCTATCCAAGAGGAGAGCAGCTTTGGGAGGACCATTCACCAAGCTTTGAGTGCAGGTGAGACCTGAATTGTCCAAATGTACATAAATAACCAGGCCAGGATGTTGGGAGGTTCTGGAGAATTCTGCAAACATTCTGAAAAATCGAGTTTGTGGAGATGATACAAAACCATTGAGGCACATCCGTGGGAAAACAGTGAGGAGCAGAGGAATGAGCTCCTGAAGTGCAGTGGCTGGGGAAAAAACGATCTGAATAAATTCAGAGTTTGTAGGTTCAAAGTGATGGGTTAAAAACCCCAAACCCACAAAGCCCGAGTGGGCACACGGAGTGCTGGACACGGTGTAACTCAGCAGCGCAGGGAGAGCCGGCCGCAGGGCTGGGAAGGGCTGCAGCTCCTGCCGTGCCCGGCTGCTCCTCCCCGGGTGCTCCCTGTGGGGCACAGGCAGGCTCCTGGCAGGATGGGTTTGCGCAGCCCCGGCAGGGCAGGGCTGATTCCTGCGTTTGCATCATTCCAGCTACGTGACAAACTGTGCTGGGCAGGCAGCGTGACGGGCCACGGTCACAGAGCACCTGTGGGAGGCCAGGTAAACACAGCAGGGACAAGTTTCAGGCCGTACCCACACACAGTTCCTACCCATTTCACAGCCCAGTGTGGCCAGCACTGAGAAATGCACCATTAAATCATATTTCAAGGGTGCCAAGCCTCCATTACTCCCTCTCCCAGTGCTTTAGGGAAAGGGCGGCTGGCTGGGAATGCTGTGGCAGGGCCCCTGCCCTGGAGACCCAGCTAAGAAAATATCGGGAACACAAGGGAAATGTTTAAAGGCAAACATGCCTTCCCCAGAATGCCAAGGTAATTCCCGCAGCACAAAGAACAAAATCTTCCTTCTGTAAATCCCTGGAAGGCCAGGCCGGATGAGGACTGGAGCACCCTGGGATAGAGGAAGGTGTCCTGGCCCGTGGCAGGAGGTGGAACAAGGTGAGTTTTAAGGTCCCTTCCAACCCAAACCTTTCTATGGTGCTAAATCCCTTTCACAGACACGAGACAGGGAAATCCATCCCACTGGCACTGGGAGGGGACGCTCAGAGTGGCCCAGGGATATTTCCAAGCTGGGGCTGCAGTCGTTCCATGACTGGACAGGGTGGCAGCGAGGGAACCACCAAAGCCAACCCAGCTCAGCAAGAAGGAAAGGCAGAGGCTGTGGGATGGAGACCACACAGGTTCGTTTGGGAAGGACCTCCTGCCTCCTAATAACCTGGAATAAACCCACCCGGCTCCCCATCTCCATGGAAACTCCTTCCTTCAAAGCACTTCTAATGCAATTTGCCCCCTGTTCCTGAATTCTCTGCTGGTTTTGGAACAGACCAGTCAAGGCCGAAGGGCTGGACCACAGGTGAGAAACCAGCTCTGCCTTTGGCAGCAGGGGACAGGCAGGGCTTGTGTCCCCTCCCAGGAGACACCCGTGGTACCTCCACCGTGCAGGATGCAGACAAAAGGCAACAGCCTTTGGTGTTCCTTGTCCTCCCTGGGCAGGGCAGGGCAGAGCTCAGAGCTGATGGCACCTTTTAAACCCCTGCCCCGGCCTGACCGAGCCATACTGAGGCACACAATTATCCTAAAACCAAATATTCATTTAAATGGACCCTGAATCCAGCACAGGACACCTCTTCAGTGACCCGTAACGGGGGTGAGAAGCATTTTGTCAGCCAGGCACTGTGTGAGAACCAGCAGAGGAAACCTAACCCGTTAAATATTAAAGTTCCAAAATTAAACCCTTGTTTACGTCACGACTGGGTCACTGCTGCTGTGGAACACGGGAGTTTGAACCAAAAAAGGCCCTTTCCAGCGGGCACTGATCTGCTGCTCTCTGCCAGGCCCCCCCAGTCTGTCCCCACCAGGTCCTCCTGCTCATTCACCTCTGCAGGGAGCAGGACCTGGGACCTGAGAGCCAGGAGCTGCTTTAGGGCTGAGCCCCCTCCTCGTCCTGCTGCTCATTCACACCTCCCAGGGCTGCGATTCCCTCCTCAGTGCCCTTCCCAAAGCTGCCTTTCCCGAAACTGCCTTTGCCCCCGTCCTCTGACATGGAACACGATCCACCCGCAGGCCCCGAGCTGGGTTTGGTGGCTCTGAACCACGCTGAAAACTGCATTTGGGCTGTCCTGTGAGAGCCAGGAGTAGGACCTGGTGGGTCCCTTCCAGCTCAGGATATTCCATGATTCAATGGGTTCTTCTCTTTGAAATAAGGAATAAAACTGTCCGCAGCTGCTGCAGAAAATGGTGAAACGTCCTTGCTGCT
Source organism: Cnemophilus loriae (assembly GCA_013397755.1). NCBI lineage: Eukaryota > Metazoa > Chordata > Aves > Passeriformes > Corvidae > Cnemophilus > Cnemophilus loriae. The sequence goes on along the minus strand of VZTF01004913.1, from coordinate 775,135 downwards.
TTCAGCCTGGCTAATTACAAATATAACAACACAGCGATTGCAAATAAGAAAACTTAAATGCAAAATATAAAAAAAAACTTTATGGAGCTTCCCCCCTGCAGTGTCTTTAAAAAGCCTTCTAAAAAGCCTTTTACCACATGGCTAAACACACCTTTATTTATTATTTTTTTAAGAAAAAGGCATAAAAGGACTTAATCCAAACTAAATATTTAAGCAAACAGCAATTAACTAACAATGATGAATGGTAAACAGTCCTAGTCCCACGCTAGACCGGGACTTTAAAGCCCGTTTATCTAAGCTAAAGCTGCTCAAGGGGAAAAGCAAGTTTATTGAGTAAACTTTGTCTCAGCCACCTTGCTATTAAAACAATCCACAAACAGAAACTGCATCGTATATTCTGAGAGGGAAAAAAAAGGAGCAGGAACATAACAGCCCGTGGCATGGAAGTTACAATGCTGTGTGGAGCAATTATCCCTAAACAGAAAAGCAGGGAAAATACGAAGCTGTAAAGCAGCTCCTTCCACCCCCTGTGGCCTTGGGTTAAAATGGGAAGGAGGGAGAGACCCCTTAAATTCCACCTGATGTTCCCATTTGGCCTCGGGCTGTCATTCCCACTTATCCACTGGGAAGGAGGGAGATTGGCCACAGTTGCCTAAGAATTTACCCATGTGGATCCTTTTATTATTATTATTATTATTATTACTATTACTATTACTATTATTACTATTATTACTATTACTATTATTATTATATTGCTATTGTTATTAATATTATTCCTTCTATTTAAATGTAACATAATTATGATATTATTACCATTATCATTATTAGCATTATGGTAATTAGCATTATCACCATTATTATCATCATTATCATTATCCTTATCAATCATTATTATTCCTAGAATTGCTATTTATTATTATTCCCATTTATTATTTTTCCCATTGATATTATGATAATAATCATCGTCATTATCAACACGATCACAATTTTAAATCATCCTCATCACTCTGGAGAGAGGGGCCGTGCCCGGTCCCACGCGAGTCCCTCCCCTCGGGCCCGGGGCTGCGGCGGGGGGGTCCCGGCCCGAGCGAGGAGCGNACGTGCGCGCGATGTGCGCGGGGATGCAGCGGGACGCGCGCGGGACGAGCCCGGAGATCCAGCGCGACGTGCGCGCCATGTGCGCGGGGATAGAGCGCGATGTGCGCGGGATGTGCGCGGAGTGCGCTCGGGCTGTGCCCGGCCCCGCTCCCCCCGCTCCCCGCCCGCGGTACTCGCCTGGCGCAGCATCCCCGGCCCGGGCCCCGGCCCGGGAGGCCGCATCGAGCTGGGGCGGAGCGGGGCCGGCGGAGGCGGCGGAGCCCCCCCGTCCCGCCTGGATCCCTCGCACGGGAGGCGGCCGCAGGGCCAAGGTCACCCCGCAGCGACTACAGCTCCCAGGAGGCAGCGAGATCCCGGGAGAAGGCCCGGGGGGAGCGGAGGAGGAGTGAGGGGTCCGCTCCAGACCCCCCCGAGCTGCCTTCCCCCGGCATTTTCCTCTTCTTCCCCATCGGAGCTGGGCTGTCCCATCCCAGGGGATGACGGCGCAGTCTTTGAAAATCCGGCACAGACACGAATCTATTTCGGGATTTTCCTCAATTGAGAAAAAAAAAAAAAAAAAAAAGCAGCATGAGGAGAAATAAATGTCTGACGGTCGGGTTTAAAGTGCTGCGTGTTCCTCGCAGGGCTGCAGCCCCTGCGTGTGCCACTGCACATCGCCAGGACCACCTTCCAGGGCCTCCGCGGTCACCAGTGGGTACGATCCCCACTCCCTCTCAGGAAGCGGTGGGATAATCATTCCCCATTTAACGGCTGGGAAGCTTGGCACAGCACACATTGAGCGATTTGCTGACAGGCACGCAAGAACACTGCGCTAGTGAAGCGTTCTCCCAATTATGCCATCCTTGGAACTGCATAATTTCCCTGCGTGATTCCAAACACGGCTCAGACTCCCTGGGCAGGGCTTCATCTCTGCAAAGTGAGCAGCTCAGATCAGCCGGCACCCTCGGCACGACCCGTCCGCGTCCCCTCCGCGGGGCTCCTCGGGGCACAAACCCGCAGCTCCGGTGCCCCGGCCACCCACCGCAGAGGTGGGCGGGAGGTGCAGGCAGGAACTGGGGGGACACGAGACGTCTGGGGAGGCGGAGGGACGCTCAGCTGCTCGGGGGTGCTGCACAAACCCCCGCTCCAGCCCTCCCCAAACGCCGCTTCACCTCCGCGCCCCGCGCAGCGCCGGCAGAATTCCGCAGCGCAGTGGAAATTCCCCAGCGGTGCCAGCGCTGGGGCCTCCGGGGACCGGCAAAACCTCCCTGGACCCGGCCGGGAGTTGGGGCGCTGCCATGGTGAGCAGCATTCCGGCCGCCGGGAGCGATCCTGTGGAGCGGGGATTGGGGGCAGCGGGGATTTGGGGGAGCGGGGATGGGGCCGCAGCTGCCCCGCGCTCCCCGCGCAGCCCCGCGCGGTTCTCCAGGCTCCCCTGCCCTCATTGCGATGGGCCCTGCCTGCCCAGCCTCCTAATCTGCGCTAAGTGGGACTGCCGATGAACGCCGCGATAAATTTAGAAAGAAATCTTTGTGTGGGTCAGAGGAAAAACACGGCGGCGCGGGGAACCCGAGCTGCGGCGGCGCGCTCTGGTTTCCCCGGGCTCGCTCCCAGCAGCATTTCTCTCTCCCTGCCGAAGGCGAGAGGCAGCCGCAGGGCTTAGAGGCGGGCCAGACTCTGCTGGAGTTGCTGAGGCAAGGACGCCTCGGTTTAAAATAATGATTTTTAAGTAATTTAGTGGGAAAGGAGCGGGAGGAGGCGGCGGAGGCTGCGCTGCCCCGGCTCGGACCGCGACCTGACATTTCAGCCAGAGCCTCTTAAAGAGCAACTTCGCCTTCCCCAGGACTTGTTCATAAGCACGAGCAGGGAAAGCAGTTGTGCTTAATTCCTCTCTCAGGGTCCTGCCTGCACTGCCTGCTCAGTCCCAATCGCTTTTGTTAATCTCTTAAATTGTTTTAAAACAACAACAAAATAATGGCATTAGCGGTGCAAAATCTCCCGTGAAATCACCAACCCAGCCCCACTTCCCTCTCTAAAATCTGAACGTTTCAAACTGTTTTATCGAATTATTTTGTACCAGCACGAGGAGAGGAAAAGAATTTTCTGAATGTATTTCCTTTAATAAGCTATTAAGACCTTGTACTGCTAATTAAACTATTAATTAGATGTCTTATCATTCCTAAACACGTTAGCATGTTGCCAAAGCAGCAATAAGCCTCTGGGGTAGGCAGGAGATAAGGAAAGAAGGAAGATGCAAACACGAAGATTAAAAAAATATGAAGGAAAAAAAAATTCAAAAGAACCAGAAATAGCAAATAAATAAGTCAGAGTCAGAAGGGTTATGTATTGCTTCATTTATAGGAATGAAAAATAAGTAACTTGAGAACGAATTTCCTACGTGGGAGTCCTTGGGGCATCTGTGTCTCACGTGGGACAAAAAGGGACAGGACTTTTCAGGGCTTTGTTTTTCTGCAGGCAGAGCAGTGGAACCCATTTTTCCCCAGCACCAGAAGTTGCCATTAGAAAATTAACAGAAAAACTACTCAAAATTGTGTTGGTTTTTTTTTTTTTTCCCCCTCCAGAAGAAAAACACAAAGAGATTTCAGTAGGAAGATCTTAACTCCAAGGAATTTCTGCACCTGACTCCACACCGACCCACAAACAGCACCCCAGGCTCACCCATCCTTGTCTTTTCTAAGTTAAAAAAAGAAAATTTCCAGCCTCACAGCACTTAGGATGTTCTCTGCACACCGTGAAGGTGTTTCCTCCTGTCCCCGAGGGTCCCTCAGGAACGAGAAGGAGTCTGGGGACACGGGGACAGCTCTGCACCCCCCCACGGTCCTGCTCTCACAGCCTGGGACCTTTGGGACCTCAGTGATCTCTCTGATCTCTGCCCATCTCAGGGTTTGCAGCACATTAAAATGTTTTTAGACCCCAATTCCTCAGCGTTTGCCTTCGACAGTCGATCTCAAGGGATGGATAATCTCATTTACGTCTGTTACTACAAATCAAAACAGCGGCAAATTAAATGGATGTGAAGGCCAAGATTAAAGGCTCGGAACACATGGGAAGTGCCTGAAATGCAAAGAGCTGTAAATATATTTTTTTTTTCTCTGGGGGATGGAAAAGCCGTACACAGCCACTGTTCTTTTACCTGGAAAGCAAAGACAGAATCATGGAAGAATTAAAGCTGGAAAAGACCTCTAAGATCAAGTCTAACCGTTAACCCAGAGCTGCCAGGTCCATCACCATGGCTGGAAAAGGAGGGAAAAAAAAGGAAATTAGCTTGATCATCACCCTTTTCCAGCTCTGGGAAATGTCTTTGTGGCCATCCGATGGTGGTAGGGGTTTAGGCCGGCTCAGAGCTGGGGCTCAGAGGGACGGAGCCCAGGGCACTGCTGGTTCCCTGGTTTGGATTTCAGGGGTGTCCTGGCCCCACTGATGCTTCTCCAGCTTGTTCTCCTTCAGCCCCAGAGGCGGGACACAGGACCCTCCCGTGCCACCGAATTCCCTGGGTCAGACCGAAACTCCTGCGTGGCCTTGCGGGGGACGGAGCAGCAAACACGGGAGAACTCCCACGTGAGGTTTGCAGGATCCGGCTCTGAGCAAGCAGATGGGAAAGAAGTGGATGTGAAATCCACGCTAGAAATGTCATTGTGGATGTTCCCCACTCCTGGAATACGAGCTCCAAGTCCCACGGTTCCTATTATTCTTCCATAATTCCATGGCTTCACTGAGCCCGGGGCTGGACTGCAGCACCCCGGGCCCCGTGCTGGGGCAGGACCCATTTTTTGGGAGCTGCTTCTGCCTGGGCACCATTCCCCGAGTTCCAGCTGCCCTCTAGAGCCCAGCTCTGAAGGTTCTGGCGAAGCACAGCCAGCAGATAGCAGCATCGGAGTACAAATGTGCCTCCTCTGCCGCCCCAAGCCCTGCAGGATCCTCGCGGTGGCTCTCACCTCCCTCCGCTTCACCGAACGGGAAATCAGTGACAGCGGACAGAGCAAGGAGCTGCTTTTCCCCGTCCCGGGATGGGCTGCTGGGCTGTGAAGGGCTTGTGATGGTGCAGGGCAGGTGTGTTCTCACCTGGGAGGGGCGTGCTGGTTTTACTGGGGAAGGATGGAACGTCCAACCGAGGGACACGGTTAGCAAAAATTAATTAAAACTTGTTTGCTCTGATAAATTTGGCTTCAGCAATGCACACAGCGAGCCACCTTCAACTCACAGTAGGATTTTGAGGTAGTTCAGATAGGAAGGTGTTCCTTCATTTCTGGACAAATCTTTGATTTCAGCCGGCGGGAGGATTTGGGGGCTGCTTGGGTGGGTGGCAGGCTGGGAAATGGACACGGACACGGCATTCAGTGGCAGTGTTGCACTTGTATTTGTATTTGTATTTGTATTTGTATTTGTTTATATTTATATTTATATTTATATTTATATTTATATTTATATTTATATTTATATTTATATTTATGTTTATGTTTATGTTTATGTTTATGTTTATGTTTATGTTTATTTGTATTTGTATTTGTATTTGTATTTGTATTTGTATTTGTATTTATATTTGTAGTTACAGTTAGCACCTTGCATTCCCCACCATTCTTCCCCAGAGGATGTTTTCATGCCAATTATTTTCCTCTAGAGGGTCCCTTTCAATATGAGGCTCCCCACCAGCCAAAGATGTGCGGGAGCAGAACGTGAGCTCCTGAACCAGGTAAGAGCACTTGCATCAACCCTGAACCACGTTTGTGGGAAATCAGGCTGCTGTTGGGGGCTGAAATGGATTCAGGACCCCCAGAATGGCCCAAAAAAAGCAGCTGTGAGGCTGCAGGGGATGCTGAGAGGAGGGGGCGAGGAAGGAATGCAAGGGGGCTGATAAGGAAGGAATAATAATAAAAACCTCTTCGGCCGGGCCAGGGCTGAGCCCGGCTGTGTTTACACACAGGCAGAAAACTTCCTGAGCTGGAAGTGCAGCCTTTTCCAGCCTTTTCCAGCCTTTTGCAGCCTTTTCCAGCCTTTTGCAGCCTTTTCCGCTGGCTCAGCACCGGCCCCATTTCCCTCAGTCTGGAGGCTCTGGAGGAACCTTTTGTTTTGCCGGAGCACTTGGCTGTAGCTTTATTGTCCCTGCTCGGCTGCAGGACAGACCAGGAGCTGTGAAAAGGGCACCTGACTGGATCTGCAGCTCCCGGTACAGTGCTGATTAGACAAAGGATTGCCAGGAGAAGCGCCGGCCCCAGCTCCCTGCCCCAGCTCCCAGCGCTGATGGAGCCTCGGGGGGAGCTTTCCCTGGGAAAGGGATTTCGTTTTCCCGCATCTGTTCCCCTCGCAGCCGGGCTGCCAGAGGTCAGGCTGCCCCCAAACACAGCAAAACAGGAGTCAGTGGCTGGGGAGGGTCCCCTGAGGAGCTCCTGGCGTGCCCGTGCCAGGGAATCAGCGCTGGGAAGGGTCAGACATGCCAGGGAGGAGAGGGAATCAGGGAAGATCCCCATTCCCGAAGCTCCTGCCTTCAGTGCAGCTCGAGCGTCTCCACACGAGAAGGCACTAAAGGGCTTCCCTGCGTCCCCCTGCACATTTTTGGGGCAGGAAATGTTGCTGGTTATTGCAGAGGGCCCAGAGTGAGGGAGCCCTCACAGAATCCCAGGATGACTGAGGTTGGAAAATCCCTCCAGGATCATCACGTCCAAGCTGTGCCTGATCCCCACCTTGTCCCCAGCCCAGAGCACTCAGGGCAACCTCCTTGGACACCTCCAGGGATGAGGACTCCAAACCTCCCTGTGCAGCCCCTTCCAAGGCCTGGCCACCCTTTCCATGGAGAAATTCCTGCTGATGTCCAACCTGTCCCACCCCTGGTGCAGCTTCCTGTGGTCAGGTCAGCCCCCAGCCCTGCACGTCACTCCGAAGTCTCATTTATTTTTCCAGGAATTAACTGTGTGTCTTAAACATCAGAAAAGCAAATCAAACAAACGAGGTGTAACGGTCTGCTGCACGTCACTCGCGTTTGCTGCGAGAGGTGGAATGTGCTCAGAGCAAGCCAGAGCCTTTAGTCATGGGATTTCTGCTGGGAAAGAAGCTCTCCGTGAGGCGTTGTCCTCCCATCCTGCTGGCAGCAGCCAGAGCCACTCATCCCGGAGGGATGAACTCGCTGCTGTTCCAAGGACGCAACGGAGAAGCCCGTTTTTAGTGCGTAATTATTTTTCCTTTTCAGCCGGGATTATTTACAGTGAGATCTGGGAGAAGCAATTCACACCAAAGCAAACAGCCTGGAATATTTTAATTGTGTTTAAGCGACTCTTGCACCCACACAAAACAGCCCCAGGTGGTGATGGATGCTGCTGTCATTGCTTTGAGCACTGTACCAGAAAAAAACCCCTTCCCCTCAGGTGTGAGAGAAGGTTGGGATGAATTCACTCGTGAGAGGGTAGATCAGCTTCAAGGGCCATTTTTGGGCTAATTTTGGGTGTGGAGGTCGCTGCTGGTGCTCGTGTTGAACCACCACCCGTCCTGCTCTGGCACCAGCAGCACGGGGCTGGCACAGCCAGGGTTTGGCTCCCTAAAAATGTGCTTGGGATGGGGAACAAACCTGCCCTGGGTCCTGGCTCCCACCGAGCTGCTGGGAGCTCGATGTGGCTCCAGCAGAGCTTCCCTCGGGAGCAGGATCAGCACAGAGAGGGGTCAGACCTGCTCCTGCTCCTGCTCCTGGGCTTTGGTACTTCCCAAAGTGAAAATCCCGCTCTTTGTCCGTGTACCTGCTGCTGGGGCAGAGAGAGGAGCGCCCACTGCAGAGCCGGGGTTTTGTCTCATCCCTCTGGGAGCCCTTTGGCACCTCTCATGCCCAAATTCCTGCCCCAGGTGCCAGCAGGGAGAGTGTCCCAGCCCCAGACAGCCCCGGAGCCCCACGGCCCTGCCCAGAGCTCTCCATCTCACTCAAGGGATAAATCGCTGGCTCTGCCTCGTCACAACCCCCAGCCCCTGGCAGGGGGAGGCTGGGGAAGGTTTTTTCCTCTAAAACAGCTTCAGGACACAGTCCTGGTAGGATTCAGAAAGAAACAAGGCTGAGGCCTGTTGACATTCCAGCCTTCAATTCCATGTGGGAAGATTTTACACAGAGCTTCAGCAAATTCTGCTGGAGTAGGAAATAGTAGAGGGGCCCTAAAGCACAGGAAGGGGTTAAATGCCTGATGGTCTCAGAAGAGGGAGAAATCCTGCACTTAAACATAAAGATGAGATTATAAACAACTCTGTTAACCAAAACTATCTGAAACCTGAGAGGCTTTTGTCACTGCAATCCCAATTTAACTACTTTAGTCAGCCTAACATATTGCTACCAGAAATTCGGGCTGCTTGGAGTCAAACTCTGCCTCTGCTCAAAAGCTGTGGAAGGCCAAGGGCACTGGCATTTGTCCTGATGTTCTTCTAACAACAAAAGCAGAGAACAGCTGCAAAAAACTGTCTTGTGTGGTCAGTGGGAGGAGGAGGAGGAGGAGGCAGAGGAGCTGCTCTTTGGCAGCTCTGGCCCTCGATGTGCTTTAGGCTGATTTCGAAGTTCTTCACAGAGACGATAATACCAGCACAGAAGGTCTGCAATTCCCTATCTGTCCACAGAAATCTGCTGCCCTGCCCTGTCCCTCCGCGGCCCACGTGGCTCCCGCGGGCGCTCCGGGCCCGGTCACATCTCGGTGTCAGCGGGGCTGTGCTGCCGGCCCGAGTGGCCGTTCTTGGAGGACGCCTGGCCTGTGCCGTTCTCCTGGGTGCCCCCGTTGAGGTTCGGGAGGTTTGGCTTCTCCTGCAGCTCCGCTGGCTCCTGGGAGGGCGTCATGAGCATCGTGTTCCCCTGGCTGCCGCTCTCCGTGTAATAGGGGTCTTCAGCCTGCGGGGACACAAGGGACAGGGTCAGGGCAGGGGAAGGGCTGCTGGGCTGAGGGCAGGGGCTGCCCACCCTCCCCGGGCAGGAGGGACAAACAGCCACAGCTCAGGGCACTGCTCTGGCTGACAAGAAGGGGAGCAGAGGGCCTGAACCATCGCGGAGCAGGAAAACCACCCAGGAACTGTGGTTTTTCCTCCTGCACCTGCAAGAGAAGCTGTCAGGTTTTGTTGTTTTCTCCTAACCAGGTTTTGGAGCCGACCTTGCCTTGGGACAGAACCTCTGCTGGCCACTTTGGCCAAGGAAGAAGCACCATGGAATGGAAATGATGGAAATTGTCTCTTTTTCTTCCCTCCCCCCTCCTTTGAGGTGCAGAGCTCGCTGCCAGGTGCAGCAGAGGTGCAGGACTTCGCCTCTGCAGGGCAGGGTGACGCTGTTGCTGTGAGGAGCAGGTGCCTCTGGAGGATCCAGGGCCACCCAGAGCTGCCTCCATCCCCTCACAAGAACTCCCCAGATGTTGTGCAGCCCTGGAGTGGGCACTGGTGATCCTGCGTGGCAACTCCCAGCTGGAATTTCCTCAGCAGCATCCAGCACTCTCCTGGCTGGCCTTCACTCAGCCCCTGTTCCATGGATGGAACTGGAATTCCTCGCCTGGAATCGGGGTTGGCAGTGCCAGGGGTTGCCATGCCGCACATCGCCACTGCTGCCAGCATCAGGGACACGGAGGCAGTGTCCCTGCCTCTGGCACAGCCATTTCCCAGCTGTGTGTTCTGGGGACATCCTTTCTGGCCAGGAAATACCCTGACGGCCTCCCAGGACACAGCTGGCCAGCGATGGGGAAACCACGGCCCTGCCTCACTTTACACAGGGTCATGTCCCCAAAAGTCACTGGTGGGGAGGAGTCCTCAGGGCCAGCCTGCCTGGAGAGGGGAGAATGGAAATAGGAAATTTCTGCCTCTTTCTTTCTTGATATGTTTTATTACCATGGCTGGTGGGGAGGAATTGCCTTTATTACAGCATGGGCACAGACACGGGACTCACACAAGGAATGGGAATAAAAGGGCGTCACTTTTAATGACAGATTCATTAGGTTTCGGTGGCTCTGGAGGGGTCTTGCAGGATGAGTTCTTACTGCTGAGCAAAAATACGTGTTAGACCTGAAGCAGGTGCGAGAAAGGGGCGGTGCTGCTGCGGGAGCTGGTTTTGGAAGGCAGGAGAGGTTCTCCCCGCCCTGTGCGGTGCCCCTGCCCCTTGCCTCACCCAGGCTGCCCCAGACTCAGCCCCGACGCGGGGCTGGGCTGCCCCACGAGCTGGGGACACGCACGGGGGTGGGTACAGAGCCACAGGGGGTGGGGGACCCCCTTTTCTCCCCCCCAGCACCCCCCTGTGCTGCCGGGCTCCTCTCTACGTGCGGCTCTGCCACCTGTAAGCACTGACCAGCCTCTCTCCCGCGGGGCTCCAGCTGCGCCGCTTCATCAGGAAATATCCAGCCAGGCCCAGGAACGCCAGCAGCAGCCCAGATGTGACCAGGGCGATCAGGGTCTTCTGAGAAGAGCCCCGGTGGCTCCTCGCGCTCTCCTTCTTAAGGGATTCTATTCCAAACTGGAAAAAACAAAGCGCCAAAGAGAGCCGGGAGTGGGACAAACAGGAAACGTTTGCATCTGCTGCACAGGCTTCGAACAATGCTGCTCCTCACCTCCTTGGGAAACCGCACGTCAGCAGAGCCGGGCTTTGCTGCCCCAGCTCTGCCCCAGCCCTGCCCCAGCCCTGGGAGCCCTCACGTCCTCACAGTCTCATTCCCAGCCTGGGGTCTCCTGTGGCACGGGGAATTTTTGTCCTCTGGAGCACACCCCGGGGTTTAGAGCACACGGCCGAGATCTCTCTGTGTGCTGCAGCTCTGCCTTTCATACCCTGGGAGACACCTGGGGCTCAGCCCACGAGCCAAGGGCAGCCTCAGGGGAGCGCTGGCAGGAGGAATTCATTGATGCCAGCCTGGTCCTTTGAAGGAGCCGAGTGCCAGCTGCATCCTGAGTTATTGCAGGGGTCTAAACCTTGGCTAAGAAAAGGCTACAGCATCTTACAGAACCATTTCAAGAGTTCTGCCCTCATGGGTTTTATTGGTGCTCTTGTGCTGCATCACAGCCTCGCCCGTGGTTGGCTCCAACCACAGGGTCCCAGGCTGGGTTGGGTTGGAAGGGACCTTAAAGCTCATCCAGTTCCAGCCCTGCCATGGGCAGGGACACCTTCCACTGTCCCAGGCTGCTCCAAGCCCCATCCAACCTGGCTTTGGGCAATTCCAGGGATCTCTGCACTCCTCAGGCACCTCCAGACTGGAGGCAGGTCCAAGCCTCAGCATCTCCCCCAGCTCCAACTGACCATCTAGAACTCTGAACTCTCCTGGCCGGGCACTTTTTGCAGCTGAATTTGCTTAAGGGATTTACCTTTTCCCAGTGAGACTTGTGGAGCCTGTTCAGAAGTTTGTCAGGATCTGCGAGGTTTAGAACAGGAGAGCACATTGCACACATTACACGTTAGATGCATAGATTACACACATCACATCCACACATTTGATACATTAATTACACCCTCTGCAGCTCCTGGTGCACCAAAGAGCCCGGCTGTGCACACAGCAGCCAAAGCAGCTCCTGGAGGCAGTTCCACGGCTCCAGAGATGCAGCAGGACCCCAGAACGAAGAGCAGAACTGCAGAGAGGTTTCTCCTCCCAGGATCTGCCTCACAGCCCTTCCCCACAAGGGATCCCTCTCCCACTGCCCACACCAGGGTCATTATCCCTGGACCACCGCCAAGGAACCACCTCCACTGACCTTTCTCTCCTGTGAGGATGAGGAGCAAACAGTCCCTGTCCAGGCTGGATGGAGTGAGTTTGACCTCGCAGGGGGAGCCCACGGTGTGGGTTCTATTTTCACACACTGCTTGCCACAAATCCAATCCCTTCTTCTCTAAAAAGTGATCCTGCAAAATTTTCACAAAGAACAGCCATTGAACCAAGCAAACTGAGCAATTCTCTGCCTCGGCCACGCTGGTGGAGGTGTTGGGCTTTCCCACGTGAGTTTTGGTGGCTCCTCTGTGCCCTGCAAAGCTGAGCTGGGGGTCAGACCCTCCCCTCCCACTCCAGCACTGCCCAGAGCCCCAATGCCTTGGTGGTGGAGGTGCTCATTTCTTGTGTCTTAACTTAATGAGGAGAAATTAAATGAAGATATTATTAGCAACTCTTGAAAATGGCAGGTAAACAAAGCTAAATTTAGGCTCTGAAGTGTCCCCAGTTTTTGGGCTGGAACAACTGAAGAGCCCTATTGTTTCAGAGTCCCAGGCAGGGGCTGGGAAAGGAGGGAAATAACAAAGAAGCATCGAGCCTTCCTGTTTAGGAAATGTCTTCAATGTTTTTGCTAGGTTGCTGATCAAAGGCTAGGTAAAAAACCACAAACTTCTCACATTTTCGAGCCGAACTGACTCTGGGGTGGAAGAGGAAGAGGAGTGAGGAGCTGCAGCCTTTGCGGGCCAGTTTCTGGATCGGACAGGGTGGGCTTTCTCCTCTGGGCTATTTTCAGCCACAGCCAGGCTCGCAGACAGAGCCCAGAGTTGCTAAAACCCTTCTGAGCCTCCCCGACCCCCCCGGCTGGGGACAGCGGCCGAGCTGTGGCCGTGCCCACCCCGAGGGACAGAGACAGCTCCACTGAGCCCTGTCCTGCCCCTGCCCTCGGCTGAATCCCACCAGTGGGGCTGTGGAAGAGGAGAACCCCCCTTGTCCTGGCAAGGGCTCAGTGCCCTCCTCCCTCTGCCCCGGAGCTGCCCCAGGGCCCTGCTCGAGTCCCTCCATCCTCCGAGCGCGCAAAAACGCAGAAACTCCTCCACGGGAGAACAACAAACAAATCATTTTCAGCTGTTTCTATAGAGCTTGGCTCGGAGGGAGGAAGACCAAGATGGAACAAGAGACCCAAGTGTGTATTTTCCTTTCTCTGCTGTGGAAAGAACTCATCGGAGTGTCAGAGTTTCCCTTTGCAATTAGCGGCGCCGGGTGCCAGCTGATTGCTCATTTGCCTCAGGAAAGGCCAGCGGGAGAGAGGGACACACGGTCCCTCCTGGCTGCTCCGCTCCAGGGCTGCTCTTATCTGGTTCCCAGGTCCAGCCTGAGCTGCCTGGTCCCACCCAAGGGTTGCTGAGGGGAGGTTTCTGCCGTGGGGTGGGAGCTCCCAGAAAACCGCGGTGGGAACTGGGGATGTTGGGGTTGTTTCACGCGGAGGGAGGGTTTGGGCTCTGTGAGCTGTGACTCTGCAGGATGCTCTGGATGTGCTGTGTGCACCCATTTGTACGTGGGATGCTTAAACCCTGTGCCCAGGAGGGATCAGGGCCCACTAGATGGCAGCTGAGATTGGAATCACGGGCTCCTGCAGGAGCTTCCCTGTGGATTCCTGCTCCAGTGCAGTCCCTGTAAACAGGAACGAGCCTAAATGCCTTTAATCACTCATCTGCAGAGGAAAGCCAGGTCAGACTCACTCCTCCTAAGTGGCAGCAGCACGGCTCAATGACAAAACTAAAATTATATGTTTTATATATATTTCACACCCAGGGCATTGCTGTCTCACAAGATCCAGCACCATCCACCTCTGGGGCAGGTTGTGCCTCCAGCGGGAAAGGTTCCTTCCTCCCACCCGCAGCAGACCCCCTCCTGCTGTTAAAAATGCCTCATTTTTGGTGCACAAGGCCAAGGACGGTCACAGAGAGCCTGGGGTTCCCTCAGGAGTTGATGGGGACACTGAGCAGCTCCTTCCAATGCCCTGTTTTCTTTCCTAGGGCAGTTGGCAAGACAAAAAAGGCACTTTTGTTCCCACCGGGGAAGGGGAAGAAGAAGAACAAAGGCAACTTCCTGTTGGACACGGTGGGAGATGCTTTAGAAGCCGAACTGACCCCAGAGCTCAAAGAAAAAAGGAGGATTTATGCAACTGGGAGGTTGTTGGAACTGCTGAGATCCCTTTGGGATCCACCCCTTTGGGATCCTCCTGGGACCGTCCCCTCCTGCATCAGCCTGGCACAGCCCAGCTGCTCTGCCCCAGGGATCACCGATGGGAGCTCCCCGCCCCAAACAGCCCCCCAGGTGTGCTGGGTTAGGGTTAGGGCTAGGTTGGGTGACCCCACTGCTGCAGGGCCCTCGCAGCCCCTCCCGCTGCCCGTTCCCCCCTCGCACACACGCGGGGCACTCACGCAGGTGTTGGACTCGTTGAGCTGCAGGCAGACGGCTCCAGCGTCACCCTCGTCCCTCACACTGTGGCAACTGATGGCAGGGAGGGGAGGCTGGAAGGGAGAACGCACAGCGGTGGTGTCAGTGCCCTGCTGGGGGCTGGGGGACAATCCGGCCTCCCCGTGGTCCCCCAGCCCCACGCTCACCTTGGGGCTGTCCCTGGTTGTGTGCAGGGCTGTGGTGGCAGCTGGGACACGAGGATGCTCCGGGGTGGCCGCAGAGCTCGTCCCGGCCGCCGTGGGGCCCGAGGTTTCTGCCGTGTCCCTGGGCTGTGTCGGGGGGCTCTGGGTTGTGGAGACCCCCGGGCTCCCGTGCGGCTCCAGGGAGGTGCCCGGCAGGGGCGTGGGGGCCGGGCTGGGCTGGGGGCTCGTCCTCAGCTGCCCGAGGAGCCCCGTCGAGCTGGGGCTGGTGGCCACGGACGTGGCTGCGGCTTCAGCTTGGAAGAAATGCAAAGAGAAGGATACGGGAGAAAGCTTAAACCCTCCAAGCTCAGTGCGTGGCAGCGCGGTGACTGAAGCACAATATTGATTTGTCATGGCCAGCAGCAGCACAGGGAGTTACTGGCTCTCCAAGGAACGCTCATTAGCCCTGCTGCCTAATTGTTACACACACCCCACAGTCGGCGTACAACGGGCTCATTTCTGGGCCTGGGTTGGGTGTCCCCAGGTGGGATTTTTTGGGTGGAATTGAAGTTTTTGACTGTGCTCAGTCTCTTTTTTTGAGAGCACAAACCACACCTTAACGGCGCGAGCCTGTGCACTTAATAAATCTAATTATTGACACAAATGCTCCCAGGGATCGCAGAGGGAACAAAGGGAGAGGTTACCAGAGGTTGGTTTGGCACTGCTGGCGTCTCCGGTGGCCTTGGTGGCAGCGGTGGCTGCGCTGGCCGTCCCACTGCTGGTGTCCCTCGTGCCCTCAGCCGTGGCTGTCGGTGTGGGGGTGTCTGTCGTGCTCCCAGCAGCGCAGCCTGAGGGAAGAGGGGATTCTCAGGGGCTGCTGAACCCCCAGCCCAGCCCTGAGCCTCTGTGGGAGCACAGGAAAGGTTTCGCTGCTCTCCCAAATTCGCGTTTTCTTGCCCCAAAATGGCAGGAAGCCTTGGGGCACATCTGGGAGGGGTTCACGGGTGAAAGTTCAGCTGGGTGAGCACTGGACTCTGGTGCAGCCCTTGCAGGGGCTCCAGGGCTCTCAGGAGGAGAAGGACAGGCTCGTTCCTGCCCTCACCCCACCCCATCCTCAGCTCGCTGGTGGATGCACAAAGCTCTGCACAAAGCTGGATTCCAGCGTAGTTTGGGTTCATAATCCTGGGAGGAAAGAATCAAGCCTTGGAAGAGATCACTTGTGTGCCTCAGGACAGATAAGTTGGATTTACAGTTGCAGGCACAATCTCAAAGTAAATAGAAACATTCCCACTGGCTTGGGATCAGCCCTGGCGCATGAGCGAAAACATCTTTGGAGGTAAAGCAGAATGTTTGGAGAGTGGTTTGCTGTTCTAACTTAAAGTTTATATATTGCTTCCTGCTGCGCTACAGAGATGACACTTCCAGCTTTTCCTTCTGAAGTGAGCTGTGTGAGTCAGTGAAAATGCATTTCTCCCCATTCCTTAACCTTCTCTCTCGCTAAGATCTATTCCCACTTTTAACAAACAGCTTCAGTCTCTACCCCAGGGCTCTTGGTGTTTAAGATTCTTATCCAGGCACTAAAGAGAAAATCATACAGAATGTGTTGTTTCATTTGTAGTTCTGCCCAGGGGAGCCCACGCTCCAAGAAAAGTTACTTCATCCTCCCAAACCACCCTGAGAGATGGAGCAGCTCTGGCAGGTCCTGAGCAGCCGCCGGCGCCGGCTCCGGGCGAGATCAGCTGCCAGGGAAACGGCAGCGGGCACGGTGAGCTGGGGGATTGGGCACTGGGGACGGGCCTGGCAGGAGCTGTTCTGCGTCACACGGCAGGACTTGGCTGGGTCAGGCCCACAGAGCCTGGGGGGTTTGTGGAGAGCAGAGCCCGAGGTCACCGGCGCTCGTTTTGGCCGCGGGTGGCAGGGGCAGAGCTGCTCTGCTGGTCCTGCTGTGGGAGGCTGGGCCAGAGGGGAAACGTGGGGCCCAGACTGGACCTGNCTGCAGCTGCTCTGGGGGGGCCCTGCTGAGGGCTCATTGCAGGTGTCTGGAGCTGGAATTCAGGTTCTGGCACAGCTTTTATTTCAGGGGGAGAAGTTCCTTCTTCTCCAAGACGATTCTGTTCCAACTGGTTAAATCACCGAGTTTTCCTGATGACTTTTAACAAATCAAAAGCAGGAGGCACGACTGCGTGCCCGGAATAACGAGCAGCACAAAGCCAGAGCCGGGCTTTACGCTCAGCTCCGTGTTTTCATGGCCGTGAGCAGGAAACTTCACACCACCAGAACAATGCAGCGCCTGGGCTTGACCTCCCCAAGTGCCACAGCCACCCAAGCACCTTTGAACTCTTCCAGATGTTTGCAAAGCACCCGAGGTATTTCTAATCAAAGCCTTTTCAGCACTGAATATTGCAATGGAAGCCTGGCTCTTGCTCGGTGTAATTTGGGAGAGGAGCTGTCACTATGGATTTCTTTTTCTTGCCTTTCTTGGAGCATGTGCAGGAGCTTTTCCACAAAACATGGCTGAGGGTTTTTTTTTGAAATCTTTGGGCTCGTGAGATAAATAATGATCCAGATGTGGGCTGGATAATCCACGTGGTGCTCAGCTAAAGAGGGTTATTTATTGCACCATACATTTTTAATGGCTTTATTAAACTTTGTCAGTTTGTTAGGATTGAGGGTTTAGAGTTTAAGCCAAGCTATTTATTAACATGGGAGAAATCTTCACCTGGCAGTGCAAGCACGTGCAGGAGGAAAACGGTGAGAAGGGAAAGAAAATTGCACTTCACAGCACCCATTGTGTTCACCCACCTCATTTAAAAAGGAAATGATTTTTTAAAGATATTTTAATAATGGGGCTTAGGAAGGATCTTAGATTGAATAAAGAAAAGGCAACAATATAAATGTTAAACTTGCTCCAAGACTCATCCCTGAGCACTACGCCAGGGCCACAAAACAGCTCTGCAGTGGCAAAGGTTCAGGAAAGAGGAGGAAAGTTTCCATCCCTGGAGCCCAATCCTGCACCCACAGCAAACGAAACTGGGGGAGGTGAATCCCACTGGGAATCCCCGGGCAGGACCTGCACCTCCTGTGCTGATCCTGGCTCAGATCCCTTGGTTAACCTCTGGCAAACCTCCTGCTCAACCTTTGGCTCGCTGGGCACCTGACACACAAACCCTGGGCCAGGGGAGCTCCTCCGGCTCTGTCTTTAACACAGATTATTCCCAAGCTCCGTGAGCGCTCCAGGAGCTCCAGGGGCTATGGCAGAGGGATGCCCTGAGCTGGCACAAGGGCACTGCTGGTCCCAGAGGCTGCAGAGGAGGGTGGGGAGCCACGGGATGAAAAACAAGAGGGTACAGAACCACGGGATGCAGAAGAAGAGGGTAAAAGGACCATGGGGTGTAAGAAAGGAGGGTACAGGACCATGGGATGCAGGAGAGGAGGGTATGGAACCGTGGGATGTAGGAGAGGAGGGTAAAGGCACCGTGGGATGCAGGGGAGGAGAGTATGGAACCATGGGATGCAGGAGAGGAGTCCTGGAGCCGTGGGATGCAGAGCCCTGGGGCTGGAGCCAGCCCCGGCTCCCCGCAGCAGCCCCTCCAAGGACTCCAGCCGGCATTACTCATGCCGTTCCAGCTCCACAGCTCTCAGCCATGTGGCAGGAATTCAAGCGGGTGGAGCCCTCTTCCCTCTGGAAATATCTGATAAAAATCCCTTCCCGCCCCCTTTTCCTTCGCCCAGACAGGATGTGGGTGTGGGGCCGGGGCCGGGGGGCTGGGGGAGCCCCCCGAGCTGCCACACCAAAGCCCAGCTGCTGCTCCAAGGCTTTCCTTGGGACTGGGGCCTCTCGGGCAGCCCCGGAGCCCTGCACCTTCCCGGGGGTTGAGACTTCTCCTGGCTGGAGCAGCAGCCTCTAAAGCATGTTAAACTCGAGCAGCTGGAAGTTTTAAAGTCTCTTTTTCCTTCCCTGATATTCAGAACATTCATAAGTGTTGCAAAAGTAGTGAAGGAAAGGGAGAATGCTTGAAAATGGCAAGAAAAGAGATTTTTCTAAAAATCGAGTTTGGCGGAGATGAATGAAAAATATATGAAAAAGAAAGATGAAAGGTTAAGTAAAAGAAATAAAGTGTTTTCATCAGGTACAGACACAATCCATACTCCCTTTCCCATGTTCACTCTGAGACAAGCACAGGACAGCTCTCCATGTGCTTTACCCACCCCCAGTTTTCCAACACAAGCTGCTCACAGCATCCTCCCAGGAGCTTGGGAGGGTCTGGGAACAGCAGCCGACTCTGCAGACCAGGGCTGGGCGTGAACCTCTCCTGTGCTCCTTGAAACTCAGGAAGGACCCCAAAGAACCAGGCAAAGGCCAGAGCGAGCATTTCCAGGGGGTTTGGTGCCTTTGAGGTCGGGTTTCCCAGGGGATTTGCTCCCGTGGGGTTGGACCAGGCTGCTCCTGGCTCTGGACCCCGGAACCCAAACTCCATCCTCCCCACGCACATCCACACACAACGTTTGTAGGACTCCTGCCCCTGTCCCAGTGTGGCACAAGGGGTTTTTTCCTATAAAACACGTGGCTTTAGCTGAAGGTGTCCTGGGAGCAGGAGGAGCCCGATGCTCCCACCCTCAGCAGCGCTGCCAGGAGCAACTGGAGCCCAAACCCACAGAACTGGGATTTCCATGGGAGTTGCACAACTGGAGCCTTTGATGGATTCTCTGGGATTCCCCATGGAGCTGAGGAACAAGCAGAGCCCCAAGGATGAGCTGCCTGATTTTTCCCAGCAGCTACACCGAGGAGTATCAACCTCCTCCACTTCCCAGCCAGGAATATCCTGCAGGAATGATGGGCATGGGCTGTGCAAGGACATTTTGCAGCATTAAATCCCTGCTGCCCAGCAGCTTTTTCCTTCCAAAATCTGAGATTTTTATCACTTTTCCATCACTTTTGCTTTGTACAAGGAACTCAAGGTTTGGAACTCAAGGTTTGCCTCACACCTTTGTCTCACACCCTCACTTGGTTCAGCCCAGCCTCACAGTCTTGAATGTCATTTCTTTTAAATAAAATTGTTTTTTTTTCAATTCCTGTAGAATTAACACAGACTGGAGGGTCAGCCAGCAGCTCAGGTGAGCAATTTACCTGGGCAGCCAGGGGAACATGAAAGGAGCTCTGTGAAACAGGAGAGCAAAACCCAGCGAATTCCTGCAATAGATCTCGTCGCTCGCGTTTGTGTGAGTAAGAAAAAATTACATTTGAGGAGACACCCGCAGGCTTCTGGCTCCTGTCCCAGCACACCAGGCAACACACAGAGTGCTGCTTCACTTTTTTAGTCCTTTTTTATTACCTCATGGTTGTTGGGTTTGGGACAAAAATGATAATATTTCCCTCAAATATAACCCTTTAAAAAGCAGCACCTAGAGAAAATCTCGGCGCTGGTATTCATTGCTTCATATGATGAATATTTGAAGAGCTGCAATAGGAGATTTTAATATTTATGGAGACTCATTTGATTTTCAGCAAATGTTTAGTTCCAACCACAAAACAAAAGCGTGGCTCATTTACACCAGCGCAGGCTGAGAGACAACTCGAACTGTGGCTGCACTCTTTGCCTGCTGCATTCCCATCCCCTCGTGTTATCCAGGATTTTGTGGGGAGCTTAGATCCTGATTCCTGTCCTTTCCAGAGCAGCAGCGAGTTTTCCCCCAGCACATGGCAGTGAGTGTGTTGGCCGGGGCTGCTGTGAAATGTCAGGGTTTTTGGGTGGAACTGAATCCCAGGCTCCTGGAGAAGCACCTTCCCCCCGAGCTGCTGCTGCCAGGAGCTGCTCCCTGGCGTGACCCAGGGTTTGGGGCATCAATACTCACCAGCCAGCTCCACCACGCAGACGGCCACGCACAGGAGCTGCCTCCACTTCATGACTGTGAAAATTCCCAAAATCGGCGTTCCCTGCTCCCAGTGCGGCGGGATCCGGCCGGGACAGCGCCGGGCTCCTCAGTCCTGCAGCAGCTCTGAGCTCATGCAGCTTGGTTGGAGTTCAAGCCTTTGAGATCACTCACTTGTGGGGTGGGTTTCTCTTCAGGGGTTGTGCTTGTGGTTCAGGACTGCGAGGTGGAGTTTCTCCGCTTTGATTTCCCAGTTTTATATAGTTCATGGCAACCTCGCTATCACTTAGGTAATTTTCTCCTCCCCACTTTCCTGCCAGCAGCTTCAAAACAAACAAAAGATCAGCCCTCTCCCCAGCAAAGGATCCCAAAGGCTCGCCGGGATTAACTCTTTCCTGAGAGCTGCTGCTTTCCTGTCCAAGGGAAGGCAGGGACACAGCCCGATCCAGCTGGATGCAGGGATTGCAGCCGAGCCTGCAGCTGAGCCTCCCTCAAGGCAAAGCAAACACAGCCCGAGGAGAGCAGGGACGTGGGGAAGCCCCAGGTCCAGCCCAGCAAGCCCCGAGCACCGTCCCAGCACTGTGGAAAATGGGGGAATGCTGAAAATGGGCTTCAGAATCAGAAATTTTCTCAGCAAATTAAGCAAGGAACTCAAGGATGCGAAATCATCGCTGACCTGAAGAGAAGTAACTCCATTAGCTCCACTAAACTGACTCCAGTCAAACAGAGAGCACGAGCGAGATGGGTTAGAGAAGGTCTGGGGGAGAGAAAAACCCACAGGCAAAAACTTCAGCATTAAACCTGGAGCAGGAGAGGGGCGGGAGAGCAGCAACTTCCCCGAGCTCGTTAGGAAAGCTTTGTGGGAGCCCTGAGAGCAGCACAGGAACACCGACTGCAGTTTTATTGCCAGCCTGAGCCTCAGCAAGCGGGAAACTTGGCTCCCTGGTTCTTCAGTGACTGCGCTGCAGACGCACGTGGGACCAGCTCAGGAAGGGCAGGATGAGGGATGCTCTGGGCATGTCCATCCCTGGAATGTTCCAGGCCAGGCTGGATGGGATTTGGAGCAACCTGGGCTGGTGGAGGGGGTGGAATGAGATGACCCTTGACATCCCTTCCAACCCAAACCAGTCTGGGATTCAAATTTTGGCCCTTGGGTATAAAAAAATCAGAGAGGTGAACACTTGGGAAACTCAACTCCAGTTCAGTTTCTTTTACAGCTGGATGATGAGGTGACTAAAGGAGTCATTGGGAACAGGAAATCGAAAAATGAGGTGGACAGGAAAAAAAGCTGTGGAAAGAAGGATGAGGAAGCTCTTACTCAATGTATTCTCTTTCTGTGGATGCTCCTGTAACACTTTTACAGCCGCAGAATCACAGAAACTGGTTTGGTTTTTAAGGGACCTAAAAACTCATTCCAACCCCCTGCCCTGGGCAGCAACAGCCATCATTTGGCTACAGTCAGAAAGGGATTAAAAGACACAAAAAAAGCACAGGATGGTGTTACCTACAAAGAAATCCTCAAATGGTATTTCCACATTTATTGTAGGACAGAATTCTGGTAGCTTTTGCTTTTAGAGTAGTACAGGAGTTGGATGAGATGATGTTTAAATGTCCCTTCCAACTCAAAGCATCCTGTGATTCTGTGGCAGGAAAATGTTTCTTGGAAGGAAACATCTGTGGCTCAGCAAAGGGCTCCAACATCTATATAAAGATTTCTGTTATGTTCAGTAATCTCTTACTGACTGACAGAGACACACAGCTCTATGAAAGGCCGAAATATCACAGTAAAATGTGATCTAAAACCTGAGTGTGGGCACAGCCCTGCTGACACCAACAGCTCCAACCAAGAATTTTCCCTTTTTTCCTCCCTCAAACACACACACACACACTGGGAAGCGCCTGACTCAGTGTGGAACCAGGTTTTACATTGCATATCAGCCCGGAAAATGAATTCAGAGATGAAATGTGAAAGGCAGAGTGAGACGAGAGTCTTATTTAAATAACAGATATGTTTTTGTCTATGAAAGTGAGAATTTGGGTTGAATAACACCACTAAAAATCAGAGTGATAGATGCATGGAGTAGTTTGGGTTGAAAAGGACATTAAAGATCATCCCGTTCCACCCCTGCCATGGACAGGGACACTTTCCATGGACCAGGCTGCTCCTGGGTGAAAGAAACCAATGGGATCATCTAGGTTTGGCTGCCGGGTTTGTTTCACCTTTCAAAACCAGACTGAAAATAGAGGGCTGGACTAAAAATAGGCCGTGACCGGGTCTGGCAGACAGCGTGCACGGGAAGCTCGTGGGTTTGGTTTCCACTGGAAGCTGGTTTGGATTGGAACGACGTTCCCTGTGTCAGAGATGTGGGATTGCATTCCTATTTGTGCCCGATCCACGTCAGACCCTCCCGCAGAACTCCTTGTGGGAGAGTGGCTCGGCTACGCACAGGGAAATCCAACATTTCCTCAAAGGAAGAGCCTCAAAACCACAAAATAAGTGACTTATTGAGATTGTTCTTTAACCGAACGCACTGTCCTCAGAGGATTTCTGTGGACAGGTCTAGGGATGCTTCCATCCATCCATCCATCCATCCATCCATCCATCCATCCATCCATCCATCCAACCACTCAGTTTTTGAGCCTGGTCGTTCCTGTGGCACAGGAATGGCTGTGCTGGACACACGGCACGGGGTGGTGGCAGTGGGACCCTCCTTCCCCCACAGCTGACAAAAGCCTGACCCAGCCTAGCGAGGAGCAGGCCAGGCTTTGCTGTTGGATGCTTCTGTGCACACACACCTCCACACATCTCCTCAACATCCCAAATACCCAGCTGTGCCCAGGCCCTCCAGTGATTTCTGTTTATTCCATGAGTGGGACACAGCACCTTTTCTCATGGACACAACTCCCTGTTTAAACCAGTTTAAAGTGACTCGAGCGTGCCGCAAACGAATCCTGCGGAATTATTTCCTTTCTCGCAGAGCCCTGACACGTTTTTATGGCCAGAAATTGCAAGACCACAACGAGGAACATGCCCTTGAATTATCTCGCAGCACTCAGCATCAGCTGTATCAGGTTAACAACGCCTGAGCCGATTCCAACCTAATATTTACGGAGTCAAGTGTCCGAATTTCGTCCGGCACGGCGATGAAGGCTCGCTCGCATGGGCTGGGACTCTGTCCAAGCGTTTAAGGGTGATTTAATTTAACTGTGAGTGATGCAATAGACATATGGCTGGGAAGCTATATGCCAGGAAACATGTTTTCTATAAGTGTTTTAGCAGGCAGATGGCACACAATGGTTTCGGTGCAGTCATTTCCTCACCTCTTAGAAGTTACTATTTCGGACAGATGAAATAATCCCATTCCCACCATCCTCCCAAGGCAGCAGCACTGCTGACCCAGAGGATGTGCAGCGTTACAGGGCTGTTTCTGTGCAAAATCACATCAAATAAATCAGCCTTACACCCACCTACCCACTGCCATCCACGAGTTTCAAAGCGCTTTAATAACTTTCCCACTTAAACTGGAGCGAGTAATAACTCTCCACAGCACTTCCAGAGGCACGTGGAAGCACTTGGAGCAGGGCCACGCCACGGGGAAACCCCAAAAGACACAAGTTCTGCACCCCAACGCTCAGCCTTAGCAACCAGACTGCCCCGTTCCCAGACAGAGCAGCCCTTTCTGGGAATGACAGCCCCTCTCCTTCATCCAGCACACTCAGCCCCCAAAAACTGCTGATGGAGGAGGAGGAGATGCTGCAGGACGAGATCCAGCTTTTGGGAGTGGTGGACAGCCAGAGCAGAGTATGGAGCTGCAAATAAAAATGGGATTTAGTGACGTTTGGGTTATTTCTCCTCATTAAATGCTGTTGGGATCACATCTGCTTTGGGCTGGCAGGAGGTGCAGCACCAAACCCTGCCCAGGGCTGAGCAAGGGCAGCTCCTGTCCCTGCAGGAGGACGCAAACTCTGCTCTGAGCAGGCAGGTCCTGAGGGAGGGACTGACGGGACCCAGTTCCTGAGGGATGGACTGACGGGATCCAGTTCCTGAGGGATGGACTGACGGGACCCAGTTCCTGAGGGATGGACTGACGGGATGCAGTTCCTGAGGGATGGACTGACGGGATCCAGTTCCTGAGGGATGGACTGACGGGATGCAGTTCCTGAGGGATGGGCTGATGGGATCCAGTTCCTGAGGGATGGACTGACGGGACCTGGTCCCTGAGGGATGGGCTGATGGGATNTGATGGGATCCAATTCCTGAGAAGTGGACTAATGGGATTCGTATAAGAAAGGGCAAAGAGCTCCAAAGCTGCCCTGAGAGTATCATCCTTATTGTGATTTCCTTAAAAACTTGTCATCCATTTGCTTTATCGTGCTGGGGTTTGCACGGTGGCATAATCCTATTGAAACTCTTGGGGCAGGAAATGCTTCCCTGAGCAGCTCCATCCCGAGCCTCCTGCCAGGCCATCCTTTGTGGGAAGGCAGCTCTGGAGAGGCTGTTGCCTCAATTTCTGCACCAGAGTGTCCTGCAGAGCCCCGCCAGTGCCCTGGGCACGCTGCCCTCCTGCACAGGAGGGTGCTGGGGAGACTGGGAGGTGCTAAAAAGTCTCCCTAAATCCTTCTTTTTTCTCTCCTCCAGGCATTCCCAGGACTTCAGCGAGAGCCAGTCCCCTCACAGCTCCAAAAGCACCATTCGAGGGGGTTTTTGGATGAGTTTCAGGGCTGTTGTTGGGTTTTCTTGTTCCCTTTGCTGCGGTGGGAAGGCTGCGGCGCTCGAGCCGGGCAGATACCATCTCCATGGACCTCCTTCTTCCCGTCTCCAGCCCAGGAGGGATTCCTTTCCAGGACAACAAAGGGCTTTATTTAGCCGCGGTGCTGGGGCAGCCGGCGTGGTTTCCTGCCCGTGCTGCTCCATGTGCTACCAACAGTTTCCAGGTCACGGCAGCAGCTCCGGCCGAGCATCTCCCGGCTCCGTGCCCATCCTGTGCCAGAATTCCTTTTTTCCCACCCGAACCCCCGTTCCCGTGGCTGGGAAAAGCATCTCCTCCTTGCAGGCTGCTGGGTTTGCCCCCTCTCGCCTTGTTTTCCGAGGCAATTCCTCCTGACTCGTTCCACCTCCGGTGCTGCTGCAGGAAAATGTTCCTCCGGGGAAGAGTTTCATGGAAAAACACTTAAGTGCCTTGATTTCCATGGCAGCCTGCCCCTTAAACCGGGATTAAAGACCTGGGAATAGCCCACAAAGCGCCCAGCTCACAGGAGGCAGTAAATGAGCATCGCCTTGATTAGATTTGAACCAACAGCCTCGGAGTAAAAGTTTCAGGCACAAAAACTCCTCTGCAATCCCTCCAGCAGATGGTTTGCCTGGCTGGAGTCGTGTGTGCACTTCATATTTGCTTTATTATTTGAAGATATTGATTTTAGCAGAATGATCATACCGAGCAATTTGTTTTAATAGACCACTTTTATTAACAGTGTGTTAGACTTGCAGCAGCCATGCATCTTTCTTGGGTTTTTTTTTAAGATTTCCAAGAGCTTTTTGGAATAAAATGTACGATCTGCAGAGCAGAAGTGTGAGATTCTGAGGGGTTTTTTCAGCTGCTTCTCCCGGAGAAATGACTCTGCTGTGTGTAAGTGGGTGAGTAGTAGCTGTGCGAGAGGGTGATAAATAGCAGAGCACAGTTAAATGCAGTTGCAAGGGTTATGAAGAGGCAAGAATTTGCTCAAGTTAAAAAAATAAAGAATATATATATATATATGTGTATATATATATATATATATATATACACATCCCATGTATATATGGTTTTTAATTCTAAAAACAGTATTTTAATTGCTATCCCATCCCTGGAAGTGTCCAAGGCCAGGTTGGATGGGGCTTGGAGCAGCCTGAGAGAATGGAAGGTGCCCCTGCTCATGGCAGGGGTGAAATGAGATGAGATTTAAGGTTCCTTCCAACCCAAACCATCCTGGAATTTTATTATAAACCCTTGGGAAGAGTGAATAAGTGAATTACCCATCTCTGCGGGGTGCAGCTGTATCCCTGTGTGCCATCAGATGCACAAAGTGTGATTTCAGGCAGCTCCTCTCAGTGTGTTGAGGTACCAAGATATCCTCAAAATGTGGGTTTTTTTTATTTCTCTGGAAATTTCCCCGTTAGTTTGAATGCACCAAAATGAGTTGAATATACCAGGACCAAGAAGGACCTGCAGGAAGGTGAGAGAGCAGAGAGGAGAGGACAGAGCTGGACCAGCCACGTTCGTGTCCCCATCCATCAGAGCCCCGGACGGTGCTGGATTCCCATTAACCCGATGCCACTGACCGCCCTCCATCGCTGCCCCCTCCGAAGTGCTTGACTATAATAAACAGCAGCACCACCAAACACCGATAAAAATCATTAAAGCATAAGTCTCGTAATTCAGGGCGAAGATTGGCTCCTCCATCCACATCTGCAGCCTGCTAATTGCAATTTATTCCTCCCGTTCCTGGATGTCGCAGGAACACGCGAGCTGGATTCACGGCTGGGGCTCTCCATCCGTCGCCAGCACTGCAGCAATTCCACCTTGGTGATGCCCCGAGCGAGCAGAATCCGAGATGGATGAGATGTTTAATTTAAAATTTAATTCCAGGTAAATGCTGTTTGCAACGCCGCTCATTCTAAATGCAATTATGGGATCGTGGAATCGTTTAGGTTGGGAAAGAGCTTTGAGGTCATAGAGTCCAACATTGCCCAGCCCTGCCAATCCCAGCCATGGCCCCAAGTGCCACATCCACACATCTTTTAAATCCCTCCAGGGATGGGGACTCCACCCTGGGTCGCCTTTTCCAATTCTTGACCAACCTTTTGGTGAAAAAATGTCTCCCATTGGCTGCTTTTATGTGTTTAATTTATTGTCTTTACAAATATACTTCAAATACAGCCACCTGGTGGGCTGCCTTGCTGATCCCAAGTTTACACTTGCCAGAAGCCTGGCTGGCTCCTGCTGAGCATCCCCTCTGCCCAGGGAATTAGGGGGAAAAAAAATCTCAGTTCCATTGCCTCTGTTTCCGGGGAGATCCCCCCCTCCAGCTGTAATTCATGCAAAGGAAGTACAGCCCTGAAAAAAAACAACTTTGGTGGCGTTTCTCAGAAAGAAACCAAAACTGTAATTAGGAAATAAAGGAATGGCTTTGAGTAAATAAATACCAGCTTAGTGCCAGGTGCTCCTGGAGCATCGGAGATGTGAAACTCATCAGTGGCGGCGATGAAAGGCAGCTCAAGCAGCACCAGGGGAACAGGGCTGCAAAGGGCTCTTGTCTCCACCCTGGCAATTGCTGATAATAAAGTGCTGCTGTTTTCTACCTGGGAAATGAGGTCCCGGAGGGATGAGGCTTTCCATTTTTCAAAGGAGGATTTGTTCAAGTACAGGGACGGGAGCATCCTCGGTCATTACCGACTCCTGCTGCTCCTGACCCACTGCTCTGGAAACCGCCAGGGCCTGCATTCCAAACCTCCTTTTGTCTGGAGTTTGAAGTCGTGTCCTTGTTCTTAGGAGGGATAAATAAAAGAGAAATAGAAATCTAAGAGCCACTTCTTTGGCTGTCTCCTGAAGAGAAGGATGCAACAGCAAAACTATTTTAACTGCAGTGCCAGATGACCTGAAAAAATGACAGGGCTCTGCTAACAGTTATGAGCTCACAGCTAAATTCAGACACCACTTATTTATTGATGTGTTTGTACAATAGGAGTGGCTGGGAAGGCTGCAGACTCCCAGGTACCTTCTGATGGCTCATAATAAGCGCAGACAACACAGGCCGACGGTGAATAATAGAACAAAAAGCTCCCAGGATCACTGGGAATCAAAGCGCATATGGAAGTAGATGGTATCCAGTGAAACCTCCTGGGAAGGGGAGCGAGGGGCAGCTCAGGAGCCCGGCTCCAGCCGCGGGGGAGGTGGGACTCACGGGACAGTCACATTAAACAGGAACATCCCACAGAACCACCATTTAAAATCACGGTGCTGTTTTACCCCACAAACCACGGTGCATCTCACACGGCGCTGGTGAGAGGGTCTGATTGGAGAAGCACTGGAAAAGAGTGGGTTTGGATGGGATCCTGGGAATAAATCCTTCCCTGTGAGGGTGGGGAGGCCCTGGCACAGAGTGCCCCATCCCTGGGAATGTCCAAGGCCAGGCTGGATGGGGCTTGGGGCACCCTGGGACAGTGGAAGGTGTCCCTGCCCATGGCCGGGGTGGGATGAGATGACTTTTAGTGTCCCTTCACACCCAGGACATTCTATAACTCTGTGATTCCGTGATCCAAATCGTGGGCACCATCCTGAATCTTTCAGTCCTGTGGTGGCCTGCAGTGAAAAAATATAATTATGAGAGAATAAAAAATGCATTAGAAATGACCAAGGTGCAGAACTTCCTGCAGGGACAGAGAGTTGGTGACTCTGGGTGCTCCCAGAGCAGCTGGAAGGGTTTCAGGCCCAGGAGGACCTTTCCAGGCCCAGCCCCTTTGTCCCCCCCATGCTCAGGAGGGCACCTTGGTGGCCACAGCAGGGTCACGAGTGCTGCTCAGTGTGGCTTTGGCCGGGGCAGTGGGAGCACTGAGGGAATTCCCACGGGGGGTTTGGGATGAGGAGTGCTCTGAACTGACTGTTGTTCCCACCTAAAAGGACTTTCCCTGCCATCCTGCAGGACGCAGCTCCCCCCAGCCCCATCTGTTATCGCAGGGAGAGGCCGGTGATGGGAGGTGACGCCGCATCATTCAGGGAAAGCTCTGGGGTGGCAAAGGCCACGCGATCGATCTGGGCAGGCTGAGGCTCCATCACTTACCAGGAGTGCTTCAGAGAGAGCCTGGGAAATGCAAACCCCGTCCTGGGACCTCTCCTGGCCGCTTTCAGATGAATTGTTACAGGTTTGCGGGTTTGTTTTCATGGAAGAAAGGAGGTTTGTTTGCTTTTCCTCCCCCTGGAGTTTAACCATCATCTTTTCTCATTAGGAGGGTGGCAGGAGGTCAATAGAGGCTCCTGCCTGGGTGAGATTCCTCCATAATTTGGAAGGGAAATTTCCAGAGCTGCAGTGCCCGGGGCACCTTGCACAGAGTGTTTGAGAGCAAACTCTGGGCCACACAACCCCTTCCCTGACCAGCTCCTTCGTTAAACACAAAAGCTTTAAAATTACCCAGGAATAAGGGATAATTGTGGCTCTGCTGTTCTCCAGGATCACTCTGCTGCCTCCGTGGTGCCCCAGCCGCTGCTTGTGGGATTTTATTGCCAAGCACAGGAACAAAGGACAGAAAACCTCCCCAGGCAGGGTTTGTCAGCCTGTCCTACCCAGAGCACAGGTCGAGAGCCACCTCCCCTCCCTCTGCTTCCTCCTCCTTGTCATCGTTCTTTTTCTGCTTTTTGATTTCCTTAATTATTTTGGAATCTGGAGAATAATCCGCCGTCAAATCCTGCAGAACAAATTGAACGTCAGGTTCCCAAACCCTCCCGATAAAGCAGATGGCATCACACGCCCGTGAATCTCCTCCCAACTTCCAGGCATCCGAGGGCTGACAGATTATCCATTAGCGGGCAGATTAATCCTGAGCTGCACCAGCGGTGGGAAGGAAAACAGAGGCTTTTGTCTCCATAACAGGGAGAAGGAACATGCTGGTGTGGCCGGCTCACAGCAGAGGGGCAGCTCCAGCCGTGAGGAGCTCGTGGAGCTGAGCCCTGGGCGAGGAGGGGAGCCCAAGCCAGCGGCGTCCTCCAGCCCCCCAGGGGCCAGGGGAAGAAAAATAACTTTGTGCTGGGAAGGGCAGGGCTGATTATTTCAGTTTCTGATTATTTCTCTCCCCTTTCCAGCCAGCATTCCCATGGATCCTCTCCCCGCTCTATTTCCCGCTGGCCGTTTTGGCCAACTCTCTTTGTCCCAACAGCAGCCAGTGCTGCTTCACCGGCCACCCCACAGCCAAGTGAAGGATTTTTGGTGTTCTGTGAGCAGGCAGGGCCCCCCCAGTGCAGCATCAATGCCATCCCCTCCCCTCCCTGCCACTGATTTGCTTGGCAGGTGTGAAATATTAATTGCCTCACATGGGAGCTTGGCTCGCTGTCTGTCGCGTTTGACTGAAATATCATTCTCTGCTGCAAATATAATTACTGAGGGTCTGGATTTTAAAAATAGCCTCTCGCCTGTCTGTTAATTAGGAGCCACGCTTTGCTACACAACGAGATATTTTGGTTAATTATAAAAGAGAAAAGGACAAATTTGTCACGTCTTTTGTTTTCGTTCCGCCGCGTCTCCCGGTGACAGCGGAGGGGAGCTGTGATGGAACTGCTCAGCCGACAGCACCAGCTGTCCCCCCCAAAACGGGGAGGGGGCCAGGGCTGCTGGGGTCTCACAGCTGAGGGGGTGCTGCTGCCTCCCCTCACCGCAGAGGAGTTCAAACAAAGGGAGGAAAATTCAATCAAAACCCAGAGCTTCGCTCAAATCCTCCCCACGATGTTCAAGGAGCCTCATTCAAACCCCTGATTTATTCTTATTAAACGTGCAGAAGTGCTGAGCTGAGGCAGGGCTGCAGCTCCAGCACCCAGCAGAGCCTCTCCTGCCCATCCTTGGGCTGCCAGCAGGGCAGAGGTGACACAGGTGACACAGGTGACACAGGTGACACAGGTGACACAGGTCCATCCTTCCCCCATCCTTCCCAAAGTAAGAAGTTCCATCTTCTCCAGATTGCTCACACAACTCTTCACACCCATCCCCGGCTTCTTTCTTAAAAAGGGGGGGAAAAAAAGCCCTTTCCAGTGCAAATGGAGGTGATGAGTTTGGGAATGGCAGGTGAAGGCGCTGACAAACCTCCCCTCGGCCTCGTGTGCTAATTAATAATGTGTTAATAAACCTCCAGGAGAATAAGGATCAATAGAGGTGTTGCATTCCTGCCAGGCAGCAGCAGAGGGAGGGGGAAGGGCCAAGAGTGGCTTTGTTGGCCATGGAATCCCCCAGAATCCCCGGTCCTTGGCTTGTGCCAGACACAAGACACCATTCTGGTCAGAAAAACCCATTTTAACACATTTAAGTGGTGGAAATAACCAGATCATCCCATGGTTTTAAGGATGTGCTGTGCCGTGAGGGCACAAGGAGGATGAGGAGGAGCCAACCAACCGTGGGAATATGAGGAAAACCACTCATGGTGCCATGGATTCCCTCCTCTTTCCCCAAGTTTTAGTCCTGGGTCTATAAAAGATCAGCAGCTCCGCTTTGCCCTAAAATGCACTGATAGACTGTTTCCTAATTATTTATGTAATTATCCAGCATTTCAAAGAATCCATGATAACAGCTCAAATTGATGTATTAAACAAGCATAATAATTATTCCAACAATATTGAATGGGTGCTCTGTCAAATAATCATTTCGCATAGAGGAAGAAAGCGTTCAGAAATAGCACCATAATTCATGATGTTCCCAGATTAATGTCACAAAAGTTCCACATCCTGTTCATGAAGACAGGCAGAACTTTCTGTGTGGAAAATTAAATATGCATACACAGAGCACATATGAAGGTATCATACATCAAACCCAGTAAGAAACAATAGAAGGAGAGGGGGAAAAAAGGCACTTTTTTAGCCTGGAATGGTTGTGCAAGGATTTCACTGCTTCAGAGACTTCTGCAGGTATCGAAGTAATCAGGAAATGTTGTCTCTAAAACAACAGCCTGGAGGGCATCTTTAGGGCCCAAATTTCATTCCAAGTCTTCCCTGAACCCTAGCCTTCCCTCAGTAGCAGGGACTGGAAATAGTAATAGTAATAATAATAATAATAATAATAATAATAATAGTAGTTCCCAAAGAGCACAGGAAAATCCCACTAAATGAACTGCAGCAAATCTCCACTTCCCTTCTCCTCCTGCTGACCCTTCAGGAACACTCAGAAAAGTGGCACAAATTTTATAACTTTGTGATGAAGATTAAAAATTAAAGTCCAGTGAAAAAATCCCTGTGAATTATCGAAAGTGTAGCTCATTATAATGGGAGAAATGAACCTTTATTTTCAGTAAGTGACAAGGGAGCAGAAAAATGTCGGGATAATGATGCTCAGGAAGAACAGTTATTTTTTGTGATAAAGAAGCATGAAGTTTATCTCTTTGATTACAACCCTGATTGGGGTTTTTTGTGCACCCAGTTCAGAGATCAGTAAACCAGGGTGGGTTTCTTGGTGCTGGAACTTCTCCCAGCTCAGAGCTGAGGTGCTGGGGGGGGTGCTTGGTGCTCCCTCAGGGTGCTGCATCCTCGCCCTGCACCCTCTGCCTAAACCCTGAATTTCTCACAGCCCCAACTCCTCATTTCACAACACTCTGACACAAACACCGTGAGCTTGGACAAAAGCTCAGGATTTACAAGTCCCACCCTTGGCCGTGTCCAAGCTGAGGGTGTGATGCTGTTGGTGATGATCAAAACCAGCTGCTGCAGCAGAGAGGGGAATTTGGGGGTTCTTTCTTGTAGGAAAAAGGACAACAAAAAACCTGCACAGGCTCAATGTGAGTGGCCAGAGCTGTGCTGAGCACACCTTTCAGGGGGATCCTTCCCGAGGAGCAGGTGGGAAGAGCAGGGAGCTGTGGCCACCCTCTGCTCCTGCTGTTTTCCCTGGCACTCCTCTCGTCTGGCTCTGTTTTGGTGACACTTCCCCCAGAACCCGTGTCAGCGCGAGAGTGACGTGACATAACTTTTATCAAGGGGAAATTTAAGGCTTAAGTGCCTTTAAAATGCTGGCATCAGTCACCAGGCTGTGCTCTCTCTCTCTGAATATTACACCCATTATATGTAATTCTTTCTCCTCTTGGAGAAATATTAGCATGTACTTTTCTCCTCGTCAGTCATTTCTTTTGACCTTTGCATCATCAGCCGCCTTCAAGAGGGTCACATTTATTCTGCTGTCTGTGCCTTCCGGAGCCTCTGGTAACACCACGGAGCCAGGTGGGAGCAGGATCCTTCTGCTTTAGCAGGGAGTGTTCCCTCCAGGGAACTCGAGGGGTTTCAGACTCAAGAGGGAGGCTCCCACCACTCACCCGAGAAGAGCCCACTCGGAGCACCCCACGGAGTTGCTAAAACGCATTTTATCCCATTTATTACAGGTTTCTTTCTGCCGCAGCAGCAGCTGGTCCTTGCAGGGTCGTGGCTGTGCTCTGAGGGGCTCCCATCCCATCTAGAGTGGGGTCACATCTCCAAAATCCAGCCCTTGCTGTCCCTTGCAGGGTCGTGGCTGTGTTCCCGTGCTCTGAGGGGCTCCCATCCCATCTAGAGTGGGGTCACATCTCCAAAATCCAGCCCTTGCTGTCCCTTGCAGGGTCGTGGCTGTGTTCCCGTGCTCTGAGGGGCTCCCATCCCATCTAGAGTGGGGTCACATCTCCAAAATCCAGCCCTTGCTGTCCCTCATAGCCCAGCTCCTGCACTGCAGAGCATCAGGACAGCTCACAGAGCTGATCCACAGTCCCTAAAGCTTTTTGGGGTGAGAACCATCCCGCTGAGTTAATAGGTTCTCACTTAATTTTATCTTTCTTTTCCAGACGAGGCAAAACCCTTAAAACTCAGAAGCTGAAAAGCACAGAGCCTTGTCCCAGCCCCAGGGTGACATTCTGAGGACAAGCTTTCACATATTTTAAAGCCAGTCCATTTACAATCCCCTGCCTCTACACATAGATCAGGATTATTTGTTTTGTTTTGTTTTGTTTGCCATTTGCCCTGCTACAAATCAGGATCCGAGCTCCCAGCTGGCTTGGGAGGACAGGACATCGCAGATCATTATTCCAAACCCCTCGTCCTTGAGTTCATCACCGGCGTCTCCCGAGCTGGAGAGCCAGGGCTGACGTCAGTGTCTGTGTGCCCAGGGTCAGGAGCACTTTCGGGGCATAAACAGGGAAAATCTGAGCCAAACAATACCTGAAAGTGCTTTAATAAAGCAAACCGATATAGATCCGAAATAAATCCGGTGTCGATCCCCACCCAGCGCAAATCCTTGTGATCCCTCCAAAGCCCGGCCAGCACTTCTCTGCTACCCCAGCTCACCGAGCCCGCGGGAGCTGCTCCAGGAGCGGCGCACCCAGGGAAAAACAAACGCTGGGGAGCCACCAGATGGCAGCCGGAGCGGCGGGACGGGAGCATCCCGAGCGCCTCCTGCATCCCCCGCGCCGCTGCCTCGCCCTGGCAGCGCCCCGGGGCAGCGGCAGGGCCGGTGTCCCGTGGTGGGCGGCACGGACCGGGCAGCGCCCCCGGGGACGGAGCTGTGCCCTGGGCACCCGGCACCGGCAGCGAGCGAGCCCCGCTGCCATGCGCCGCGTGCATAAATTATCCCTGTAATTACAGCACGCGCACAGATTGCACCGTATTAATCACCATAGGATACTAATTGCTGTANCGTGCGAGGTTCTGCGGCAGGAGAGGCTCCCCAAACACCCGTAATTAACCCTCTGCAGGCCGGTGCTCCCCGAGAAACCCCTGTCGTTCCCTCGGTGGGAGGCGGTGGCCGGAGCCGTTTGCTCTAATAAAGCTCTTTTGTGTGCGGGCTGGTGGCTGCTGCCGTGGTTCTGGGGCCGTAATTGTGGCAACAGATGCTGGGGGAGAGAAGTTCCAGTCCGGGAGCTCTCGTCCTGCTCATTACAGCGTCCGTGAGCGGCCGCTTGCACCCCAAAGCTGCTGTTTAATGAGCCTCGCTCAGCAGCGAGCATCAATTAATCCTCAAGCACCTCAGCTCAGCCTTGATAAATGCAAAGCCAGTGAGTTAAAGCAAAAATGAGTGAAGAGCAAACCCTCCTGAAATCCTCCTCCGCAGGGCAGCCACAACAGTCCCGGGCTGTGCCATCGGGTGGAACGTGTGTTACCCATGCAGCCCACACTCCATTCCCTGGCCCAGCCAGCTGCGGTGTTTCAGAGGGTTTATCCCTGAAATCCACGGCGAGGAGGACCTGAAAAGCCCTCCCGTATGGAAACGGGAACCTGTGCAAGTGTGCTCAGGAGCTCAGAGCTCAGAGCAGCTGCGATCTGCCAAAGCAAGCGGAAAATTGAAGAGATTGTTTTACAAACACGCGTGGGCAGGGATGGCCCCGGCGCCCGGGGTCCCCTCCCGTCCCCGCAGGGTTGGGGCAGCGTTTGCCTGTGCTGGAAGGAGAGGATTTGCAGTGCCTCGGTTCTCAAATCCCCTCTGCCAAAGGCCGCTTTCATCCCCAGAGCAATGAAAAGCAATCGAGGGGG
The DNA here is from genome assembly GCA_013397755.1 of Cnemophilus loriae. Lineage (NCBI taxonomy): Eukaryota > Metazoa > Chordata > Aves > Passeriformes > Corvidae > Cnemophilus > Cnemophilus loriae. The sequence goes on along the minus strand of VZTF01004913.1, from coordinate 739,741 downwards.
ACGTGAGCGGAGCTTTGAGCTGCAGGGGAGGTCATAAAGCACTTGAAAGTCTCCTTCCCTTCTAGGTCAGTGCTTTGCAGACAGGTCAGGGATCCACCTGAACGTTTAACCCCTTTTTGAAGTGAGAACCCCTCGTTTCCAGGTGGGAAAGCTCAGTGCACTTCAGAGCGTGGCAGGAGCCCCACGCCTGTGGTTTGCAGTGGATTTTTCTGCTCAGGACTTGTCCTGCAGCTGAACCGAGTTCACTGAAGGTGACGCAGCTGCAGAGGGGTGACAGTGGCAGTGTGACCATGGTCAGGATCCCTGCCGGAGGGCAGCAGCTTCAAAGCTGAGGTGAAGGTGGTGGCAGCCAAACACCTGGGAGCAGTGCAGGGTGCAGGGTCACCTGCCAGGCGGGGCTGGCAGCTGTCAGACATTCCCAGAGGTGCTCCAGGGATCTTCTGGCATTCTTCACCCACCAGGCCTGAATGTATTTCCTGCCGTGGGTTATAAGAATTCACTCTTACACTCTAATTTAATGAGGTGTCTTAAACGTGGGTTTAATCACAGCATTAAGGTAACGGTCACTGCGCTCAAACTGCAGAGTGCAAACATCTTTCCTGAGCAGACAGCTCTGCTGCATCCTTATTAATCCAAAAATCATCTCCATATTAATCACTCCGCGGATTATTACTCTACCCATATCCATTGCCAACCTGCTAATCCTCCAGCTCGTGCACTGGGGGCTTTGGCTCCCCACCAGCAGCTCCTCCGTGGATGGAGGGAAGGAATTCTGCCTTGTTTCAGAGGTGCAACCTTGGGAGCTCCCCGCAGAGCTCCCCACTGCACAGCTCCTCGTCAAGAGGCAGTCAATTCATTAGCGTGTGTGTGTAAATGAGGTGTTTGTTTGAGACCTGCAATTAGCACAGCGCTGAGACCACTGCGGGCGCATTTCCTGCACCCTCACCCTGCCAATACACACCGAGCTCCAGCAGCTCCTGCTCCGACACGAATTCAGGGAATTACGGCATCTCCGGAGGGTGGTTTTCCTTCTAGAAATCTCTTTTATTCACCCACAGCAGGTGAGGTGAATTCCATCCTTTAGCATGATTAGAGTTGCTGGCCGGGGCCATCATTCCTCACTCCCAATCCTTCTGGAAACATCCGTCCATCCTCCTGCTCCTACCTGTGCAGGCAAACGGGCCAGGCCATGCACAGAGCAACCCTTTGAGTTCCCTCCCGGAGTGGATTGGAGCATTTCTGGTTCTTGATCTCCTTGTTCAGTGCGTTTGTTCCGTGTGACTTGCCTTGAGCCACGTCCCTCCCAGGAAGGGTGCTGGCACTCTGACCCGGCCTTGTCAAAGGCTAAAATGCTGTTTGAGCACATCTAAAATATGCATGAGGTCCGTGACCCAGGCTATAAACCCCTGTACAGCCCGAGGCGATGCCTTTGTGGGGAGCTCAGAGACATCGCAGGTTCCCGCTGCAAAAATCAAATGAACGTCTAAAGAATCCTTAAAAACGCGTGTGGGAGCGCCTCTCCCCCTGAGATCATCCCGACACTTCCCTTTGTGAAGGCTGAACGCGGCAAAAAAAGAGGAACTTTTAAGCATTTCTATCTTCTCCTCAAAGCTCAGCCTAATTGAGTGCGAACAAAAGAGAAAACGCTTTTTCCTCTGCAGGCAGACGGCGGCGGCTGGAGCGGAATGACAATTCCAGCCGTGTGAGACAGCCAGCCCCGGCAGCCCCGGGATCACCTGGCAGCTCTGCCACCCACCAGCACCTCAGCATGAGGTGTCCGTGTGTCCAGAGCCAGCTCCGGCAGCTCTGCCCATGTCCTGGTGGCTCCTGGACAACCACTGCCACCTCAGCACGAGGTGTCCGTGTGTCCAGAGCCAGCTCCGGCAGCTCTGCCCGGCACTCCAGAGACCCCCGGCCATCTCCCACCACTTTAGCATGAGGGGTCTGTGTGACCAGCCCTGGCACCCAGCAGGGCTAAGGAATGGATTCATCTCTGCTGTTTCTGCAGTGCCGAGGCTCTCGAAATGGAATTAAATCTCCCAACACCCTGGCACAGGTGCCCAGAGCAGCTGTGGCTGCCCCTGGATCACTGGCAGTGCCCAAGGCCAGGCTGGACGGGGCTTGGAGCAGCCTGGGACAGTGGGAGGTGTCCCTGCCCAGGGCAGGGGTGGCCCTGGATGAGTTTTAAGATCTCTTCCAACCCAAACCATTCTCTAACATTATTGCTGGTGCTCAGCCCACAGACAAGCCCATTCCCAGGAGTAATAAAGGCGAGCAGGCATCATAAAACTCCAGTAATCAAATGTGAAAAGAACAGCCCAATTCATTAACAGCCAGACAAGCTGATAGAGACATTCTTAATTATCAAATATTACCATGGAGTTCATTTTTACCTGAGTTGTTTAAGCCTGACCATCCTCCTTCCCTTTTCCTACACACGGTGCCCTGGGGCAGCATTGAACATTTGTAATTAGATTCCTTCACTGGAGTTAATTATGAAGTGACAATAAAGCCTGAGTGGTTCCCATTTTCCTAAGTATTATTTGGGAGTGAAAACAAACCCTTTGTTTTGGCATCAGTATTTGTAATTTTAAGTTTAACATGAACCTCGGGGTGTACTCTTGATACAAATAGATACAGACACGTTCATGTTGGATTATGCTATACATCTATTTTATACTGTGTTTTTATCCTTTCACATTGTTTTATATCCACTTGCCTGCACAAACCTGTCAATATTCTGGAGCACAGACAAGATTTCTCTTTGGGATGATCTCTAAATTAATTAATGAGTTTTCATCACGTTGATGTCAGACTGGGACAACATCAATATTTTGCAGGTTCCAGGTTGACCTGGCACCTGGGGTAATGTGTTTTATATTTTACTATTATTACTTTTAAATTTTAATTAAATTATAATTTTTATAGCCCCAGCAGGCGAGGGGTCCCAGATGTCCCCTGGAAAGAGTCTGGAGTTGAGAGGAGGGGATTTAATGTGGGTTTTAGTGATCTGCTCCATTTTAAGCAGTGAACAGCCCAATAACACAGAATTAAATTTCCATTACAAATGAGTTGGCCACTTAAATATAACCAGACCCTGCATAAATAAAAAGCAGGAGATTTTTGTGGCCGTTATTGCCAGTCTGGGATCACTGTCTGATTCCATACAATTCTATGTCACCCTCTAGCTAAGCACTTGCAGAAGGGAAAAGATGCTGAAATTTAAACAGGTCAAAATTAATGCCGCGACTGTATTTGATAATTGGAAGTGTCACCTCCATTAGCTCGCCCTGATAACCAGGCTGGAAAAGCCAGCACCAGGACGTCCAAAATCTGCTGCACAATCTGCAGAGTGACAGTGATTAAACAACAGGACAACCCCGCACACTCAGGAGGTGAAACAAAAGCTGGCCAAGGGGATGCAGGGGATGGCAGGGACAAAGTGGGGGATGAGGGGAAGCTCCAGGATATTTTGCTGCTGTTTCAGTGCTGGGACCCCCAAACTTCCTGTGGAAGATCCAGACTTGCTGTTCTGACTCTTTCCACGCTGTGTCCGTGGCTCCTCACTCCTCTGCACTGGATGTGGGGGATGATGAAGGCATCCAAGCCATCTGCATTTTATATAACCTTTATTAAGCATCACTTGACCTTGTCAGTGCCAATAAAGGCCTGTGAAGTGCATGCCAGATAGAAGGTAATTTTTAATTGAGCATCCTTATTACATCTATTAACAAGGTGCAGATGAATACAAATGACCCCCTGGTCGATGCTGTCGATTCATGTTGGATTTTCTTTCTCCTTTGCTGAGCTGAAGGAGTCAATAACCTCCCAAAGGGTGCACAGAGAGTGGAGATTTTCCTGGCAGCTGCTGTCCTGCCTCCAGGGTCTGTCCTACAGCGCGGTGGCCACGGGTAAACCAGCACAGGATCAGCATCTCTGAAGGTAAAACACTTCCAGGAACGCTCTGGAAACCTTGGTCTAGTTCCTGTTTAATTCTTTAAATTTAGACTTGCCCAAGGCACAGGTGGAAAACAAGAATCTCCTCTCTTATTTCCTAATTCACAAACCATGTGAAAACTCTGCTCCACGCTGGGTGGTCACAGCACTGGAATGGTTCCAGGCCTTCCAGCAGCAGAGCCCATGGGATCCATCTGGGGAGGTTAAAATCTGCTGGTTTCAAGTGGGAGACAGCAGGATGTGGCCAAACTGCCCCCCTGAGGTCCGTGTCAAGCTTTGGTCTCAATCTGAGGGAAATCAGCTGGAATGACCTGCCCGAGGAGCAGAGTGCTGCTCTGACATGACGGATTTGCATTCCCTCCGAACGGGAGCAGCTTCCCATCTCCCCGTCAGCCCCGCACTGAAACAAGTGGGTTCAGAGTCAGGTGTCCATAAAAACCACATCCCGGGGCAGCACCGAACTCCCTGCTGTGACCCACAGCGAGCCAGGCCTTCCCCTTCTGGCTTAGATTTATCCTTTTTAGTACCTAATTTAGAAAGGGAAGAAAACCCCTTGAGATCCTCCAGAAAAAGCAGTGAGACCTCTTGTTCCATATCCGCATGTTTCTGCTTTAATGCTTCCTTAAGGGTCTCCATTTTTCTGTCACTTATCATCATCCAGAGTAATTTTGGGCTGTTAGAGAAAGTTCATTGCTGTAATTGCGACCATATTGGTCATTAAAGTTGACAGACAGCTGCTGGAGAAGTCACTCGCTGATTCCTGCTACTCAGCAGATGCCTCTCAGCGTTTGCTGAGATGTTGGCTTGAATTTATGAAATGGAAGCAAAAGCGTTTCACCTCAAGGACCGAGCGTTTCAGGGAGGGGAAAACATGAAGAACTCACCCAGGTCTTTTATTTACAAACAGGGTTTGCTGCTCCTGCTCCAGCTGGAGTGGAAATAACTGGGATTTCACGCAGTCCCTAAGGCTGCTCCTGCATGCAAGGGTTGGGGACCCCCATCCAGCTCAGCTGCACCCCAGTTTCACCATTCATGGGTTATTCCCAGATATCCCATCCCTGCAAGTGTCCAAGGCCAGGTTGGATGGGGTTTGGAGCAACCTGGGACAGTGGAAGGTGTCCCTGCCCGTGGCAGGGGGTGGCACTGGATGGTTAAGGTCCCTTCAAACCCAAACCAGGCTGGGATTTCCACTCACCCGTTTCTTGCTGCTGGGATTCAGTAAATAAATATTCCTCACACAATAAATGCCACCCAGAACACGTTGGAAAATAAGGAGCCACTCAGGAGGGCTTTTTTAACCAGTAAACTTTATTTATATATAACAACAGTACAAAGTGAGTCCTTGGCTTGCAAAATAGGAGTGTTTCATATTTACAATAGGTACACAATAATATATTAGAATAATAACAAAACCCCCTTTTATTTCCTTGGAACATTTTTAAATACTTAAACTTTCTTACATTTGTTTTTTTTTTTCCACAACACTTGTAAAAACAACAAAAAACAGACAATCATCTTAAAAAAAAATAAAATACAGAACTCCAGTGTGTCAAGTATAACGGGGAGGGGAGGAGCCAGAGAACGATACAGGTGGAATGGGCACAGATACAAATCAATTCCTTGTTCCTGCCAATACACAAATCCCCTAAAACTGCTGGGGGTGGGTTTGTAAGGAGAAGGGGAAGAAGAAACCAGAATCTGTTCCATGGCTGATACCTCTACATTCTGTGGCATTGTGGGGGGACTCCAGAAGTTTTAGTACCTGTACATTCCCTTCCCTTTGCTGCTTCTCCTGACGGCCCCCAAGGTGCCATCAACACCAAAACTCAGCAGTAAGAGAAGGATGCTTTACTGCATTATCTTCTGAAGCCATGAAATAACGTGGCCAAATCAGCTCATTCCCCTCCCCACGGCTCCTCTTGCACCTCTGTGTGCCCAGTCCACGGGATGGAAACGTCGGCTGGAGAAGCTGTTGCATAAACTTCCAAGCTTATTCGAAAGAGAGGTATTAAAAATCCCAAAGGAAAGGCCATACAGGAGATCTCGTGTTTGATTTGGCAGCCTCGGGAGGCCCAGGGAGTTTGGGATATTTGGGATATTGTCCGTGCAATTGGATGGAGCCTGCGGGCCTTTGGAGCGTGGTCCTCAGCGCTGCAGGAAGGTCAGTTTTTTCAGATGATATTCCACGGTTACAAAGGAAGGAGAGGGATGGGTAACACGGGGGCAAAGGGGGATCTGAAAGAACAAACACAGAGACACTGCCATGCTCACAGCACGGCCACACCAGCTCCGGGTGCCCCCTCAGCAACACGGGCACAGATGCTCGGGAGGGACTGGAGTGGCTTTTCCAGCAAGGAGCAGTCGGGCTCTGCCATCCCGCACTGCCCCACCCTTCCACCTCCCCACTGCTGTCCCCAGCACGGTCCCAGCACCCAGCAGAGCACCCTGGGGTGCAGTGCATGCACCACAGACCCCCAGTTTTCTTCCAGGAGCCAGGAAGGCACCAGGCACCACCCACAGCTGGGGCTCTGGCTGCTGTTCGAGGTGGTGCCCAGAACAGGAGCACCACCTGAATTTGGGGGTTTTCAGGGTGAAGAGGCTTTGCACAAAGCCTTCCAGGCAGCCAAAATTGGTCCAAAGGCTCCCATCCTCTTCCCCTGCAAAACTAAACCGACCAAACTGCACTGAAGTTGCACATTCGGGGTTGCTCAGCTCAGCAGATCCCCAGCGGCGCCTTCGCAGCACACACGGGCATCTCTTACTCCAATTTTTTCCCCACTGAATGTCTCGTCAACAAAACCAAACCATCCTGTCCATGCAGGTGGCCTCAGAGCTGTCCCCAGTGCTTTGCCCTCAGCCTCTGACCCCCTGGTCTCTGGTTTTGGGTCCAGGCTGGGTGTTTTCACTGCAGACACTCACCGAGGACGGGACTGTGCGCCGAGCTCTTCCTCGCACACAACTCTGTACAATGTCACAGCTCCCTGCACTGTTGCCTTGCAATTCCTGGTACAAAGGTGATTCTGGAACAGGATGGCTGAAGCTCTGCGGCATTTTAATGCGTCTTTGATGTCAGTTATTTACCCTCCTCGGAACATTTTTTCTTCTCGCCAGGGCACAGTCACACGTGAGCTCTCCCTGACGGCCCAGCTCATCCAAGTCAGTCTATTTTAGTTTCGTTTAGTTTGGGGAGCTGAGTCCCTGTGACAGGTGAGCTCTGACAGCACAGGAGACTGGATGGAGAACAGCCAGTGACAGGAGAACGGGGCTGGGCTGCTGCCAGGGAATGGGCTCGAGGCTCTGGAGCAGCACAGGGACCGTGCCGGGAGCTGCTCTGCGCTTTGCCAGCCTGGCCTTCCTCATCCCTGCGGGCTCTTGGGGACTTCTGGGAATGAGACCTTGTTTGGAGGCTGTGCCCACTGGAGGAGGGGATGCTCTGACCCTTTTTCCACACAGACTGAAACACGCAAGACTCCCCCAAGGAGCTTGGAGCCAGCAGCATCCCAAATGCAACCCCAGAGCCTTGAGCCCTCTTGCCTTTTCCCTCCACGTGCCCACCCAAACTGTTTCCTACATTGTGACATTTTTTGTGGAGTCCAGTGGAAGGTAGGAGGGAACACTGACGTGGGGATGGGCCACCAGGATTTTAAGACAGTGTGTGGAAGGCACTGCTGTGATGAAGGTCTCTGTTGGCACCGCAGCGAGCGGCTGCGCTCACCGTCCCCAGCGTGTCACAGCCCCGAGCCCTGCGGGGAGGCACCGCTGTCCCCACAGCCATCCTTCAGGGATAAACCTGAAATTCCACACCTGGAATGCTGCCGGGATGCAGCGAGGCCGTGGCAGCGGCTTGGTTTCTCAGCGCTGTCCCCACGGTGAGTCCTCCCTCAGCTGCAGACAGGATATCCAGGGTTTCCATGGATATCCATGCTGGATTTCACACGGTTTCCAGCGCTTTGGCCGTGCTGATCCCTCCTGCCTCCCTTTAAATCCATCCTTTATGGCAAAGCGTGGACCACTCGCTGTCCACATCCTCCGAGCTTTGGTGGCTGCAGCTCCGCAGCGGGGCTCACGCAGGGCCAGCCTTGCCTGCGAGCTCCACTCTCGTATGCGGGGTTTTAATAAAGGCTTTCAAGGTGGAGAAGCGTTTGATTAGCACCTCGCTCCCCCTCGGAGTGGGTGCTTTCATAGCTCATGAGCAGAAGATTAAACGGAATTATTCAAGCGGTGACACCAGGCAGAGAGATTCCGGAAAGTGACGTCTCCCACTTTGATGTCAGAATACCTGAAACGGAGTGAACTGGAGACTCCAAACACCGAGCGGCCTTGCAGGAGGAAGGGGGCAATGAGAGGGATGTGAAATCGTTTCATCTAAGGCAAGTGCCCCCTCCTGACCAAACCTCGAGTCCAGTTTGCTGCGAGTGCAAAGAAAATGCCGTTTTGAGATCTGAAGCTTCCTCCTCTCAAAGGAGGAATGGAAATGTCGGATGCAAACAGGGCAAGAGATTCCCAGCGCTCTGCCCCAGGGGGATATGTTGCTTCAATCCATATAATTGCTTGTAAAGATCCATAATTAATGTCAACCACCACTTGGCAATATATTTCTAGGCCACCTTTCCAGCCAGGACTGTGCTGTTCCCTCTGCCATCCCCCTAAAGCTTTTCCAGATGATGGAAGAGGTGTTTTTGCTGCTTCCTTCAGAATTCACTCAGAAGTGTAAGAGCTTACTGGTTAGCAAAGTGATCCTGCTGCTTCCCCTTTTTTCTCTCTGCTCAAATCGTCCCACGGCACAGAAGATCAAGTCAGCTGTCCCCTTGTCTCCCTAATGTTCTCCCAGAGAATCCAGGGGGTGCTTGGGGACCTCCACTTCTGCTGAGAAAATACAAGGGAGTGGGGAATGACAAAACCTTGGCTTGGGGGGTGCTCCTGGCCAGAAGGTAGAGAGCAGGAGGAGGAAAGCAGATTAAAAGGGCTACGCAAAAGCCTCTCAAAGAGGTGCAGAGAGGAGCACCACGAGGGCTGTCGGGCAGGGACACAGTCACCAGGCCCAGCCGCACAGCCAGGCCTTTGCTCTGGGCTGTACTCGTATTTTGTGAGTCCTGCAGAGATAACTCCCCAGACTGAAATTCAGAAGTGTTTGGATATTGTTCAGGAACTTTTTGGAGCGCTCTCTTTGGGTTTCAGAGTACCATGAGAACTTGGTGAACCCAAACCAACAATCACAGCTAGAAGAGATCTGGAAATCCCTCGCCTAAGCTGTGTGACGGATCACTGTGAACAGCAGGAACAGAACCAGCAAAAAACCGCAGGATTTCAAAGCCTGACCCTCTGCCACGTCCTGTGGTACCTGCAGCAAGGAGCAGGCCGGGCTGGGGACCGCTCCAGTGACATTTCTGGTGCTGGGCTCCGCAGTGCTCAGCTTTTAGCAGGACTTTTGCACATTTTCTGCCTTAGAAATGAGATTCACTGTGCAGGAGCAGGATCCCTGGGAAGGGAGCTCTCGGGTAACAGGCAGTACGAACCCCGCTCTGCCTCTCAGTCTCTGTTTCTGCCACTCTCCCCCTGTCTCAGTAAATCCAGTGCTCAGGCTGCTGTAAATGTCAAGAACTTATTGCACAAGGTTGATTATTATCATCAGTATTTTCTGCTTTTCAGAGAGACTCACAGAAGTGGATTAGCAAAAGAAAGTGGACTTGGCATGGCTTTTACTGAATGGTAATTAAACCAAGTTTCCTGAGTATTTCTCTACGTGCTTCTCCCCTCCCCTGGTGCTGGACTGCAGGACACGGAAAGCCAGCAGCTCTCTGGGAGCCCTGCTGGGCTCCTCCAGGCAGGAATGGTGGAGGAGGGGGATGGAGATGGAAATGGATTTTCCTTCAACACACACTGGCTGCAAACGAAGGTCCCAGTCTGGTGTGACACCGCCTGGGCAGACACCAGGAATTATTTTGCTGCCATTGCCAAGCTCCTGCAGCCAACACTTGTATTTCCATTAGGCCTCCTCTCCCTGCCCTCCCCACTGCAGCCTGCACACGCATCAATATTTACTACAGAGAGAAATATTTACAGCATTCCTTCCCCTCCTGGCACTCTACAAAGGGACACACATAAGCTTTGGTGTCTTTGAAAGAAATAACACTCACAAACATTTGCCTGTCACTGGCCACAGGAACGTGTGCCATGGGGGCCAGCAAGGAACTGAAGAGAACAACGAGACGCCGACACAGAGACACGACAGCAGAGCTGGCTGGCCCGGGGGTGCTGGTTAAGGTTTGCTCTTGCCTGGAGTGGAGATTTCTCTCCCTTTCCCAGTGGAAATGCAAGTCCTGGCCCTGGGTGAGGCGGCAAACGCTGGCGGAGAGACCCAAAGGGAGCCTGTGCCGACGGACTCCGCACGTCCAGCAGAAAAGCAACAAAAATCTGCTCTCCCAACATCCAGGCTTTTCAAGTATTGTCACCGTAAACATCAGGGTTTGTGGGGTTTTGCTGCAAGAAATCGGAGGCGGCTCCTGGAGACCCCAAAACCAACCCTGGAGGTGTCAGCTCAGCTCTGCCTTGGCTCACGTGGCACCTGCAGGAACCAGCAGTGGGCACTGAATGGATCACTGCTGGATCACCACGGCCATGCCGGACACTGCTGGGTCACCACGGCCATGCTGGACACTGCTGGACACTGCTGGACCACTACGGCCATGCTGGACACTGCTGGATCCCTGCCAGATCACCGTGGCCATGCTGGACACTGCTGGACACTGCTGGATCACCAGCAGCCAGCGAGGTGGGATGGGGGTGGAAAAGGCAAAAGCAATGAAATTCAGATCTTTCCTCATTTGACAGTAAATGGGATTTAAAAAAAATATATATATTGACACTATATAAATACATGGATAAAGCTGGATTTCAAGACAGGTCGGATGATCAGATGGTTTTGCAATTCAGGTAGAGTTCCTTCTAGTGCCTCTAAGGTACTCAGCCACCGGACTATTTTCGGGCTAAACTGCTGTTTCACTTGTGTAAAAAGGTGTGGTGCAAACTTGTGCTCGTATTTGTTTTAAGATCCCAAAACAAAGACATTTCGGTTTTCCAGACGTTCCAATTGGCGTGAGAGTCCGTTCGCAGAACGCCTGAGCCGTGTCCTCTGAAGGCTCTCGGGGACAGGATTCAGAGCTGATCCTTCTTGCCAGGATTATCTCTATGGCCTCTGTGGTTTTCGCTCTATTTCTTTTCTTTTTTTTCCTTTTTCTTCCCTTTTTTTTTTTTTAAAAAAAAAACCCCTTTAAATAAAGTTTTATTTTCTAATATACATTAAACAATTTTCATGCAAAGCAGCAGTCGTGGAGACATCCAGACTTTCCAGGTTCCTTCTTTCTGCGTACGCTTGAAAAAATGATCCACCTTGCTTGGACTTTGAGATGTTTCATCTTCTTCCCTTCCTGCCCTTTCAAACTGGATCCTGTATGATTTTTGAACACAGCCAGTCCTTGGGCCAGGCTCTGCTCCCTCCAGAAGAGCCTTGGGGGTGTGTCCAGTGCCTTCCTTGCTTGTTCTCCCTCCAAACTCCCGAGAGTCCGTGCGATCCTCTGCCCTTTGCTGTCCGTGACCTTTCTTCAGCTCTCGAAGGACATGGCCCCAATGAGTTGCTCTACTTTGTAAGCCAAGCGCTGCCTCCGAGCCTGCTCATCCTGCTCCAGAGCCCCGATGAGCTGCGGGAGAAAACGGAAAAAGGGGGAAAAAGAAGAATCAGAGAGAGAAATCAGTGTGAGAGAGGGGGTGGGAGAGGTGGGTGGGCAGCGAGATGTGAGCAACTCCAAGTGGGGAGGTGTGAAATCCCAATAAATGGCAAAGCAACTTGGCTGTCGTTGGTTTGTTGGACTCCTCGATACCCACCCAACAAAACCCACTCTGGTGCCTTGGACTCCACATTTCTTGTCTCGTTTAGCACGAAAGTGATGAGATTTTTCAACCCTAATGGGAAAATAGCCGTGGCGTTGTATCACAAATGGCTACACGCAGTTCAATGACAAAACCCTTCCGTTTCACGGACATAATTACAAAATCGGTTCTTCTCGCAGGGAAACGAAGGAGTGGAACAGATGGCGAGAACTTGGTTTCAAGTGATGCATTCATTAAAGGAGCTCAGGCTGCCAGGGAGCCTTTGCAAACAGAAGCCTGCGCCACTGCAACGGGGATTTGGACCACGCTGTTCCCAAAGGACACCGAGGTTTCTGGGGAGCTTCGCTGGGTCATGAATATTTTCCACCCCACTGGGTGCACGCCAGGGCTGAGGAATCCAGGTGCTCCCACAATATTTTAGCTCTCAATCCTCCTGGGGAGGATGCTACAAGTGCAGCCAAACCCAAACCTCCCTGTGCGTGAAGAGAACAGCGGGGCAGGAGCGGCGCCAGCTACGGCCGGGGAAGGGAGGGGAAGGAGCTCTGGAGGCAGCACAGGGACCCCTGCACAACCCAGCACTGCATCTGCTCTCCCACACATGCCATGGAGACCTATCACCCCAGGGGACACCATGGCCCAGGGGACACCTCGGCCCAGGGGACACTGTTGCCCTGGGGACACCTCGGCCCAGGGGACACTGTTGCCCTGGGGACACCATCACTCCAGGGAACACCACTGCCCAGGGGACACGGCTGCCCACACCCACCTCCTCGCTGTACTTGCTGACGTAGGAGTAGATCTCGTTGAGTGCACTCAGCATGTTGAACTCCACGGCGTGCAGGCGCGACTGCTCGGCGAGGTAGGCGTTCATGTCCTGGTCGCTGATGGCTGGGAGCTTGGCGATGTCCGCGTAATACCTGCAGGAATGAAGGGTTACGGGAAAAATGAGAAACAGGAACTCTCCAAATGCCCCTCTTCCCCCTGGGATTTAAGCTAAGCTCTGCAGGGATAGGAACATCCTTTTGCTTTGTGTTTACATCCAGCAAAACAGGATCCTGGGCTGTAACGAGCTGAAAACAAGAGCAGCGAAGCTCGGCGGGGCTGAGGACCACCCTGCAGTACCACTGATGGTCCTTGTGCTTCCCTTCCACTCAGGATGTTCTGTTCTGAGATCCATGGGGTGTCAGGCAGGACCAGAGCACCCTGCGCCCACATTCCCACGTGCTGCCCTCACCTCTCCACCCAGCTCTTGTAGCTGGGGATGTCCTTGGCGTAGAGGAGCTTGTTGGAGGGGGAGTCTTTGCCCAGCCGGTGCTCTGAGGTGGAACAGGAGTCCATGAAGGTCTGAGCCACCACGGAGAGGCAGGCGTCCGTGATGCTGCCCTTGTGGATGTCGAACACGAACTGTGGGTTTTTGATCACGTTCACCCAGAAGCGGAGAGGAAGGCTGGGAGGGAAAGCGAGGAACGAAATGAAATGAGAAGACAAAGGCGAGGAAAGGGCACTTGCTGCAGATTGTGCTCCCAGGCAGAACACGAATGGTGGGAAGAATAAGAGAACAATCAAAACAGGAGCTGGGCCAAGGCCATCAAGCACCAGTTAGCCCAGTGCTGCCCGGATGGCTGGTGGTGGATCCTGCCATGCCGGGGAGCCGCTCCGGGCTTGGATCCCACACGGAGCCGGGGAGGAGATGAGGGGCAGGGCAGAGCTGGGCAGTTTGGGGGTACTGGGGGAGCATCTGCAGGAGGAGCCCATTAGGAGGAGCTGGTTAGAGCGGGGCTGCAGTGGGGGGTGAGCCGGGGGCAGCCCTGGTGCTGATCAGCGCCGCCTGGCCGCTCCACGCTCCGGCACCCGCGGGCCGGCAGCACGAATCACAGGCTTTGTCCCCAAATCCTGGGGCCTTTGCAATCAAAGGGGAATTATTATTCCTTTTTTTCTTCGGCTGTATAGCAGGATCAAAAAAGCAGCTGCTGTCTTCTATTACCTTTCAAGTCGCAGCTCTCTCTGTCTCTCCAGCTCGCTGAAGGCTGCAGCCTTAACTCTTGCAGTGCTGCATGAGAGCAGCTCAGCCCCAGCCCCCCCAGCTCCCTCTTCCAAACTTCCATTTGCTTTGACCTGCTCCAGGGGCAGCCTTCTCCTGCCTCCCCACCAAAATTCCCCTTCTGGAAATTCTGCAGCTCAGCTGAGATGGGGAGAAGGAAGGTCCAGGCCTGGTGGGGCCTGATGGCTCTGGCAGGCCAAACTCTGGTGGTCACTGCTTTCTCATTGCTTTCTTTTTTCTCGTAATTTCTTGTGATTCTACAGTTTTTATCCTAATAACTACTTCTTCTGAGGCTTTAAACGAATCGTTTTGAGCTTCCCACTGCCCTAGCAGGGAACCAGCTTTTGCAGCCATGATGATTAGAGGCCTTTTAAACCGCGAGGGACTCAGGGGAAAATACAAAGTCTTTAGGGAACAACCATTTGTTGTGCTTTTTTTTCCCTTTCTTGCAGAGGTGAATTTCCAACCAATGGAGGTTTTAATCCTAAAATAGCAGCAGAGGCAGAGATGTGAGAGCTCCCACTGTTTGGAGAGGCTGGACCTGGCTGCAGCCCATGCCTGGGGCACGCAGAGCTGGCTCCTTGTCCCTGTGCCACCTCCTGCTGACGCCCAAATGCTCCAGGTGCTTCCCAAAGTGATGGGAAAGGTGCTGAGCTGTCCCCTCCCAGCCAGTGCTGGCATTTGTGGCACAGCAGGGCCGTGCTGGCAGCACGGGGCAGGCACCGGAGCCCTGCTCCCCACCCTTTCCAAAGTCCAGATGTGCAGATCTTACAGCCTGAGGGCAGTGCCCAGCTCCCACACGGGCAGAGGACTCAGGGATCGCCAGGCTATCCCCCTTCCCTTCCAAACCAGGATCTTTCAGGATTTTATGATCCTGTGAACACCACTCTAGCAGCCTCAAACCCCACTGCCACACCGCGGGGGCAGCACAGCTTTGTGTCGCTCTCCCGCTTTGGGCCCTGGCCGTTCGCAGCCCTTCCCGAAACGATTCCCCCCATCTTTTCTTTTCCCTGCGCACTCGGGTCTGCCTCCCCGTCCCCCTTTACCAGTTGCTCTTCCAGGTGTGCCGGACGTCGGTGTCGTGGATGCCGTGCTTGTCGGCCTGCTCGTCCAGGAAGTCGAACATGTACTTGATGGCGAGGGGCAGGGCGCTGCCGCGGTGCACCGTGCTGAACAGCGTCTCAAACAGGTCGTCCACGAACTTCTGCAGCGTGCCCTGACGGCGGCATTGCAAATTAGGCAACTTCTAACCTTTTTTTTTTAATGTGTTTTTATTCAGGGGTTTGTTCGCCTCTGCTCAGGGCGGGAATCGAAAGCGGAGTGGGGGGGGGAATTGCTCAGGGGAGGGGAATTGAAGTTTTCTCGTTAAAAGGCTCTGTTTCACCGAGGGTTTGAGAATTGCTGGGTGAGGCCTAAGGGGCTTCAACCAACAAAAAGGAGAGTCTCAGAGCCAGAAGATAAAGAGGAGATAAATGAATATTGACAAACATCACCCCCTGGTGTGGTCACAGACATCTGGTCTGGGAAATGATTGATAAGAGAACCAAACCGTGAGGGTTCAAATTAGCATCAAAAGGATCAATAACCAATAGGAGATCGAATACTAAGAATTGTGTAATTTAGAAGCAATGAACTTGAATTTCTTTGGGGTTTTTATGTACAAATATGTGAAAAATTGGGTAAAACCCCATGTGAGATGAAATGATTTTCACTGCACAACCCAGGCAGGCATGCATGAAATAATTTCTATTCACATCCTGGCCAGAATAAAGTAATACCTGATTCCCTTACATTGAAAAGATGTTTTTGGAGAGTTTCTGTTTTTCCTGCAGTTTTGGTGACAGGAGCAGCAACCCAGGGGGTGAAGGGAGGGACAGGCACTCCTCTGGCCAAGCAGCGGTGGCAGGAGGCGACACTAGATGTCACCACCCCCAAAAAGTGCCACCACGGATCCCATGGGAATAACCAAGGTCATGGTCTCTTCCAGCGCTGGAGGATCTCAGGGGAAAGCTCCAGTCTGCGGCAACTACTCACTCATTTACTCTTTATTTCTAACCTGAAACAATTTTTTTTTTGCTCTCTAAAGCACAGCTGTGTTATCCACACTGATGAGCACGTGGGGAAAGCCAGGCAAAACTGTGTTTGGTCAAGGAAATGGGTAAATATTTCCAGGCACTGCTGCATTCACCAACCCTTTGTGTTTTAATGCTGTGCAGAAAAATGGAGAATTGCAGCAATCGCCTTGAGTGTGAGGAAATCTGGGCTCCAGGACCCCCCCCAGTCCCAGGAAAACCCAGCAGGGACAGCCAGCCTGGGAGCTGAGCATCATCAGGGGCTGCACAGGACCCCTCGAGGAGCCTCGCTGTGCGTTTGCCAAGTGAATTCAGCTCAGTTACCTTCGTAGCCAGGAGCCTGGTCAGGTAGATCTCAGACACCATCTTGCTGCCCCGGTCTCCTTCCTTCTGGTCGCCGTGGTCGTGGTTCTTGACCAGGTGCCAGACCTTGACGCCGCTCTCCAGGTCGGGGGTGATCATGGGGGCGCGGGAGCGGAGGCTGTCGGGGCTCCCGGTGTAGCGGAACGTGGAGTCTGAGGGGAGAGAGGCTGGTCACGCCCCCAGCAAAACCCTTCTGCACCCCCCTCAGTGCCCTCGCCACGTCTGATAATGCCCAAATCGTTGGCACTGGGGTTTTTTTTATGGGGTAATGAAATGGAAAACCACCGTGTTTTTGTTTCGCACGTGTTCTTGTTCTGCGCCATCAAAATTTGGCGTTTGCCAAAGATCCGTGTTGGTCTCCACTGAACAGAAAACCTCAGAATTGAGCTTTTTTTTTTTCCCAGACATGGACTTTCCTGCCCCATTCATGTCCTTTCCTGATGTGAACTCCTCGCACAGATCCACACAAAAATCCTCCCTGAGTCACAGCTCCCACACCGTTAACCCCGGGCACCACCTCCTGCAGCAGCAGAGTCCTGATTTCAGGATTTTGTAAATAATGAGGAGCTGCCCAGCACAGCCAGCACAAAGGGCAGGAGAAACTGCTGGGCTTGTCCTTGAGGCTTTCAGGAGAGCAGTGAGGACTCAAGCTGAGCATCAACAGCAGAGCCTGAGGCCAGTCCTGCACCCTGTGCCCTCCCTGGAATGAGCAGGTCCAGCCTCCTGCTGTCTCTGCTGTCCTTGCTGCCCCTGCAGGGAAAAGGGAGCTCGAAGGGCACCAGACAACTTCCTCTTAATTGCTCAGAAACCATATGGGGATGTGATACATTTATTTATATATTTAACTTCCCAAAGAATGTCCCTCCCTGGATCCCCAGCGTCTCCAGGATGCGAGGCTGGGGAGCCCAGCTGTGCCTTGCTGGGTTTTCCCTCTCGCTACATTTCTTTGTTCTCTGGCAATCTCGTGCATTTTCTCAAGTTTAGCCTTCAATTCACTGCTCACCCTCCTCGTCAAGAGTGTGGGGATCGATCGTAAATCAGCTGAGGGAAATACTCAAGTCATTACCAAAGTAGCTGGATTTTCATCCCTGATTAAGGCTTAGATAAATGAGTGCTCCAACTGAAATAATTAAGGAGACAGACAGGGGGACAGCTCAGGAAGCATCCAGTAATTCTATTTTTAAACATATCTCCATACTGATCTATAACAGGGGAAGTAAATAAGTACCTAATTTAAATTCTGCCGGCACAATTAGAAATATTAATCTTAACATGAGCAATGATCACTCACATTGGTGCTTTGCAAAAGCTTTTCCAGCTGACAGAGATCAATGAGCACTGAGGGCTCAGGTTGTGAGATCCAGCCTTGGTTTTTCCATCACCTGGGCTATGGGATGTGTTGGACACTCGTGGGCCTACACCTTGCGGGGAGAAATGCCTTTTCTCCTGGATTTCACCTCAAGACTCCCCTGGTTTTGGCTCCTGAGAACCCTTGCTCCAGCTAAAAACCAACATTATTTTGGGAGCTATAAACAAGAGGAGGAGATGGGTTTGTCAGGAGACTTTTTGCTGGTAAAACACTCTGTGAAATGAACGATAATGAAAGATCAGCACTCGAGAGATTTTGCCACTGCTGCCTTTTATGGAAGTCTATTATTACAATTATTGTGGATTTAGTGTTCCGAGCGTGCACCTGGCACCTCGCAGGCTCATTTTCTCAGGCTGCAGCATCTTCAGGGACCCTCTGGAATGTGCTGAGCCCTGCCATTATGCAAATCAGGAATTCCCAGGTGTGCACATCCCTGCACTCTGCGCTAAGATTGCCCTTCCCCATTTGTGACCCATTAGCTCAGAGCTCAGGATGCTGCACTTGGAGAGGAAATAGGGGAAGGAACCAGGTTTTTCTGTGGTGCAGCCCTGCTCAGGGGCAAGGGGCTCAAAGATCCTTTCCTGCATCACCCATCCCCTCTGAGTCCTTGGAACTTTCCCAAGACCCCCATTCCCAAAGGCTGCTCTCGTGCCTGGCATTTCCTTTTCCCTCCTTTCACCTTTCCTGGTCCTTTTGCTGTTCTCAGAGCTGGAAAAGCCTTTGCAAACCAAACCAGCAGCCAAGGACGTTTTCCTGTTTGGATTTACGTTCGTTTTGGGTGGTTCTCTGGGGGAAGCTGGTGCTTTTTCCCCACCTAAAACCCAGTGTCTGTCCACGAGCCATCCCTTCCCAGCCCGTTTCTCACCATATCTGCTGATTGATGTCCGGGAGATGCTGGCAGAGGCAGGAATGTTGTAGGAGGAGGTTTGCTTGGGAACCAGAGCCACCACGGAGCGGTCTGACACCTGGGGAGGCAAGGCAGGAGGAGGTCAGTGGGATTCCATGCCCACACTGTGATCTCCAGCTGCTGATCCAGCAAACCCTGGGAAGGGGAGTCCGGGACATGCTCCCAGCCTGGCTCAGCCCTGTGCTGGGTCAGGCTGCAGCAAGGGGCTGAAGGAAATGAGGGATAAATCAAAAGATGTGGTGAAGATGCTTTTGGTCGTTCTGATTTAAGATTATGCCTTACCCAATAAAAATGAGAATCTCCAGAATTGTTGTGATCCAATTAAAGTAACAATGCAGGGGGAATAAAAGGGCCGTAATAACGTTATGGGCCATAAAACATTCCTATTAAACCATTTTTTATTTTAGCAATTTTTACGAACTTTAAAAGTTTGATTTACAGCGGAGCAAGTCATAAAGCCATCTTTCAGGGTATTTAATTGTTATCCCTTTACTGCTCCAGAGAAGGAATTAAACACTGGGAAGTCAAACTATAAATGAACATTAGCGCTAACAAGGTTTTGTTACAGCAGATTTTAGTAGCCATGTTTAATTTTATCCTCCCTATAAATCTGGTAGTCACTGGAAGTTTTCTAACTTATTCCCCTTAATTAAGGATCTGCAGGTTTCCAGGGAATGGGGCTGAGTGGCTTTTAATTTTGAACTTGTGACCTGTGGTGCAGCACAGTGAGGGAGCACAGAGTCACCGCATCTTGCCAGGGCCCAGCAGACACTTTTTAGAGGCTCAGCACAAAAGAAATGCCTCTTCCTGCAGCAGGAATTGCTTTTTGGGGCTAAATCCTGCGTTATTTGCCAGGAGTCTTGTGATGGACTCAGCACTGACCCTATGAACGGAGGGTTTTTGCTCTCCCAGCAGCTCCAGGGGTTTGTACAACATCTGCAGCCCCAAGGTGAGCTGCACGCCGTGACCTGTGCTGCCTCCAAGGCCTTGGGCTCCATTCAGATGAAAGGTTTCATGGAAATCTGAGTTGTTATTATTGCTGGTGATAGTGGAAATAATAGTTCCTTGTGTTTCGCGGCACAAAAGTGAGATTTTTCTAAGCGAAACACCCCAAACACCTCCGTTATTTCCTTTCTGCTCCTGCCTCACTTCATCCAATTTATTAAGTCAGTGGAAGAAATGATCAGTGCTGATATTATTTTCTCGGGCTGTTATTAGCTGCCACTTCAGCTCCATTCCACCAGGGAGAAACCCGAGCCCAGGGTGCTCCCGTGCCGGATCCATTTCCACCAGGGCTGCGCTTAACTGGGAGGGAGGCCCTAAAAATTCCACACACACACACACTCAAGAGCCCTCTCACTCTCTAAATTTTGGGTGGAATGGCTGCTGTCAGCTCAGCCCCAGCAGCCGCAGACCAGCCTCAGCTGGAGCACGCGCTCGCTCCCCCCTCGCGCTGCCACGCTCCCAGAGCACCCCCGGGGACGCGCTCCGAGCTGCCTGGCTGCTTTACAACTTTATAAATATTCTGATTATTCTGCAGGCTGGAAACACGGGGCACAAAACACCTTAAAGGCAGGGAAAATAAAACCTGGGCAGGGGGAAACGGGAGCCCAGGCCACGGCACTGTGTCTGTGTGGGGCAGCGAGGGCGCGACGAGGATTCCAGCTCCACGTCCACACCACCCTCGCCTCCCAAGACTCATTTTCCACCCAAACCTTCCCTTTCTCCTTCTAATTTTTCGTTTAAAGCATTTTCCTGGTCTCCTGGCCTCTCCAGACTCGAAGGGGCTGACAGGTATTCATGCTCTGCTGCCTCTGAGTTAACCCTGCGTGAGCCACTGTAAATCACTCGATATTAAATTCAGCGTTCCATTTTTCCTGAGTGAAACCACACGGGGTAAGACTCTCCCATGGAGTTTAATAGCCACTGAACCAAAAGGATACGGCACAAATGTAATACAATTCCTTGCCGTGTATAACAGCTCCAGAGAATTTAACAAAGAATTACACTTATTTAAGCTACACATCTATTTTTATAAATGAAGAAATAAGCAGGAGGTGCACAGCTCTCTCTATAATTTTATAAAGTGGTTCAAAACTATTAGAAAGTGAATATTTCTCTTTAATTCCAATTTGGGTTTTGTACGTGAAGGCTTCCCATGAAAAATGCATTTGATCAGTTATTGTATTTTTGTGATTCTAATGCAGAAAACAACAACAACGCTGCCAAAATCCAGCGTCCAGGTGTGGAGCTGGGAAACCCTTGGAATTAAATAACCACCCTCAGGACACACTGAGGAGGAGGAGGGCGGTTTGGAGCCCTGGAGGTGCAGGAATGGGGCTGTGGGGAATGGCTCCCGGGAATCAGGAGCAGGGAATTGAGGATCAGGAGGGTTCTGGTCCCTCCTGCACCTCCCAGTGCCAGCACCTGTCCAAGGGACGCACCTGGAGCTGCGGGATGAGAACCTGAGCATCTCCCATCACCATCTGCACATCCAGGGATCTCCCTGCCTTCAGAGCAGAATAAAGACAAGACAGCTCTGAATAAAAGATGGGCAGAGCTTTACAAAGCAGTGCTCATTCCTCTCCTAGAAATCTAGAAATCACCTTCACTATTCCTCTGGAAATCCACATTTATTTTAATGGCTTGAACCACACCTGGTTCACGTGTCACACTCCTGTTAAACGGTGAGAGCACTTGGAACTCCAGTGATTTTATACCCTCTTTAAGGTGGGCTTTTACCCAGGTATTTGTTTTACAATGTAGTCCTGGAGCATCTGTATTTTTGATACCTAATAAAAACATTTACTCCAAGAGAAAAAAACCCCCAAACTGGTAAGAATGAATGAATGAATGAATAAATAAATAAATAAATAAATATTGCAGTTAGTTTTTGGCAAAAGCCTCGCCTTGACAAGATTTCTGCTGCAGTGCAAAGATTTTGGCTTCTCTTTAATGACTGAGACAGCTCCGCTGGGCTGTGCAGAGCTCGGGCCAGGGCAGGCAGACTCATGTCACTACCTGGCTGGATGTTTGGCTGCCAGCTTGTCCTTTCTTCCAGAGCAAACCTGACATTCAAATGGCAGCAAGAGCTGCAGCATCTCGAGTGCCGCGAGGATTTTGTTTATTTTGAGGGGAAGCTTTTGGCTCAGGTTTTCCCACAGGCACTGGAATGAAAGTGCTCCCTCCCCCAGCATCCAGCACACATCAGACAGGCACAGCTTTCACTTGTGACTTCCTCACGATGACTTTTAAAGATCAAGGCATAATAAAGTCTCGCTGCTTCCCTGCATGTTGGTTAATCCCTTGCAACTGTCAGGTAAAACAGATTTTTAGGAACAATGGAATTAATCTGCACAACTCCTCTGACATTTTACGGTAATCTGTGTTTAAATCCTGGGGGCTGCTTGGAAAAGTTGACCCTGGAGGTGCTTTTTAACATGCACTGTGCATATTGATGGCACTCTCCTGCCTCGCTCCCTGATTGCAGGGCTCCTGTCAATACTGGCTCCCATTCAAGTCCCCCAGCGTGAGGCAGCCTGATGGACTGGAGATGCTGGATAAACAGGGAGAGATGCCAGATTAAATACTAAACACTCCTGGGGAGGTGGTGATGGACAGGAGTAGGTTACGGGTCCCAATTAATGCAGTTATCCTGTGCTGCAGACAGGCTGCGAGGGAAAGCCTTTGATTCCCTGCAAGCAAACCCTCCTCAGCTCCCTCCTTACCTCCCTTCCCATCTTTTGCTTTGATTCCCTGTGGCCAAACCTTCCTCAGCTCCCTCTCTTCCCAACTTTCACACTGTAAGGAGCCCTTCCCAACAGACTCTGCCCTATCCAGAAGCTGAAGATGGCAAGAATTTCTTAGGCCTTCTCACCTGTCCTGCCTGAGCATCTTCACTGCCTGGCTTCACTTTTCTATGACTTTATGCCTCCCCTTTCGCATTCCAGGCTGTCCCAGACCCCCAGACAAAGTTCTGAGCCCCCTGTGCTTCCCTCCCCAGGCCCCTCATCCCCAGCAGTGTCAGCTCAGCCCCTGCACGGCTCCCTCTGCCTCTCTCCCACGGCTGGCAGGTTTAATTTAGCCAATTTTCAACTCTGCTGCTTCCTTTGAGCTCCGTGTCAAGGTTGCTTTCCCCCCTAATGCTAAAGCACATGGAACCCTTCTGGTTTATCACACAAACGTGACCTCCCTGTCTGACTGGGCAGGCGAGACGCTTGGGAATTAACTTCCTGCTGCTCTTCCCTTCCCTGCTGGCAGCTTTCTGGGAGCTGTCAGCGGGGCTGCTCCCTCACCTGATAGTGCACCAGGGTGTTCAGGCGCTTCCAGTCGCCCTCGATCTTGGTGGTGATGTCTTCATCCTGCAGCACCACCCGAGCGATCCGGCCCTGCCGCCACTCTGGGGACAGGGGAAAGCCACGGTCAGGGGGGGCCAAGCTGTGCAAACCCCACCAGGAATCGCCCGCCAGCCCCTCTGATCATCCCCCTCCCACCAGGCAGGGAAGCTCCTACCCAAATCCATGTCAACAGCTCTCGGTCTTTGGGAATAGGGGACGTTTTTGTACACGGCATCCAGGATCTTCTCCTTGACTTGGGTGATGGTGTCGCAGTTCAGCACCTTCACAGGGATCTCTGGGCTGTTCTCGTTGTCTGGGTTCACGCAGTTGAGGATCTGCAAGAGAAGAACCACACCATGCTATATAGGAGAAGAGTAATCATGTGTCACAGCAAACTTCTCCCACAAAAAACCCCACTGCAGCTCTAAATGCATCACTGCTATTGCATCTAACATTTATTTCTATAATTACTGCTGAGGGAGGAGCACTGGATGTCCATTTTCACTCACTGCAGGAGAGCAATGCCCAGAACACAGCGAGATAAAGCATTCCCCTCACACCTACCTGCTTCCCAAACCTGCAAACGGGGGACACACCTGGCTGGGACACGGGTCCTTATCGCCCAGCAACACTCACAGCTCAGGCAGTGTCCTGATCCCTGCTCCGAGGGCCAGCACAGCTGAGGGCCAGCAGGATTTGTCACTCACCAGGGTCTTGTACTCGATCTGCTGCCGGATGAGTTTGTCCTCGCTCAGGGAGTACCGCGCCTCGCCCGTGATGGCATCGATGGGGCCCTTCTCCATCTGCTGCTTGATGGCACAGTAGAGCATGAACAGGGGCTCTCCAGCACATTCCTGCACGAGAGGAGGACACCAGAGCTCACACGGGGCGAAGGTGCCTCTCCTCAGGGGCTCCCAGCCCCGTTTGGCACAGGATTCCTCCCAGCACAGGCTCAGTCCCACTCTCCCAGTCCTTAGCACATGTGCAGCCCAGGGCTGGCCCCCAGCAGCTCCTGGAGCGCACGGCCAGACCCGTGAGCTCCATGGTCCATGGCTGTGTTGTCTTTGGCAGGGTAAATCCCTCCTGAATCTATAAGGCTGTAAAAAAATCGGAATTTGAGATCTGGATCTCACTGTTCACTCCCCTGGAGCAAATTCAGTGGGGCTTCCAAAGCCACAAATTGAGTTAAAAACCATGGGAGCCGAGGCATGGAGACGTGAGAATTTCCCTCAAGTGCTGAAGAGGTGTAACAGAACCTCCTTTACGTGGGAATTACTCCGGGAGACCTGAGGGTTGGGGAAGGCTGTGAGCATGGAGCAGCAGCCCCGGAGCAAATTTCCACCTCTCCTTCCTTGCTACTCCATCTTTTGGAGCCTGATGGAAGAGTTTCACCCCCAGATGCACCCCGGGGGTGGCCGCAGGGTGAGACAGCAGAGCAGCAGCGGGGTCCCCGCTCCATCTCTCCTCACCTTGAGGAATCTGTGGAGCAGGAAGGCAAACCAGTTCGTCAGCATCTTCTCCGCCACAGACTCGGTCCTGGGGAAGGCAGGAGGGCACACATCACACACGGATCCAGTCCCCAAAGCCACACCTGGCCCAGCACCCCGGGGCAGCAGGATGAGGCGCTGCCAGCTTGTCCTTTTGCAGGGCTGTCCCTGTCTTTGCAGAGCTGTCCCCGTCCCTGCAGGGCTGCCAGCCCGTCACTGCCCTGATGGGGCTGGTGACAGCGAGCCTGGTGACACTCAGCTCCTCGCACGTGGTGCAAATTACAGCCTGGCTCAGTAAATCACTGGGATTTACTGCAGTTCCTGGCAATCAGGGACAGCCGAGTGACAATGGCAGGGAAATTGCAGCTTTCTCCCCAGTCCCACCCAGTGTCCTCTCCCCACATTGTGCCCGAGATTATCCCTAATTTAAATACAATGGCTCCTAATGATAGTTTTTAACGCTGCCTCTGCAGGACCCAGAGGCTTTCCTTAAAGCTCCACAGCCCCTTTTCCTGGGATGGGATGGCTCTGGTGGTCCCGGGGTGTCTCATATTGGAGCCCCAGCTCCGTGCAGGGAAGAGCTGCTGTGCTTCAGCCTGGTCAGCTGTGACCACGCCCCTGGCCAGCTGTGACCACGCCCCGGCCAGCTATTGCCCCGCCCCCGACCCGCCGTGGCCCCGCCCCGACCAG
>VZTF01004913.1:678126-714546 GCA_013397755.1 Cnemophilus loriae | reverse complement strand
CCAGCTATGACCACGCCCCTGGCCAGCTATGACCACGCCCCTGGCCAGCTGTGACCACGCCCCTGGCCAGCTGTGACCACGGCTCTGCCTGGCTCAGCACCACCAGCCTTCCCCTCATGCGACACCAGGATCTGGTCCAAATTCCAGCAAGCAAAGAGGGATGAATCCAATTCCCTGCATTCTTTCCTCTGGGGACTGTCCCCTCTGCCCTCACCATGAACCAGGTCAGCTCCTCCATGACCTGGAAAGGGTCACATCCCACCCCAGACCCATTTTCCCCATTCTTCCCCTTAAATGAGGGACAGCCTCTTGCTATGAACCCCCACAGCATTCTAAGTGCTTGGAATTACAAGCACACACCGAAGAAGCACAGGGCTTGATTCCAAAGCCAAGCAGATCAAGAATAAACAGGAGCCAGAGATTTCAACAAACAAAAACTGACACCAGTCGGCCAGCAGACCTGGGGTCACATCATCCATCATCTCCTAGGATGGCAACAGCTGCCAGGAATTTGTGAAAATGTCTGAAGATCCCCGAAGAATTTAAGCCTGAATTGATTAACTGCCTAAAAATTCATCCTACAAATTGACACACACATCGTTCTCCTGTCTGAAATATTTCAGGCACCCAGTTAAAGAGGAGAAGCACCAGCACTCTTCCAAACAGCCCTGGAAAATGGAGAGGCAGCAACACAAAGCACAGAAGAGGTGAAAAACTCAGAAAATAATACATTCAGGACTCCAGGGGGAAAATTAATTTAATAAACTACTTTGTTAATAGAATATTAAATGAAGAAGTAGCGAGTCTCACAATTAGCCCTCCCAGTGAAGCAATGGCGTGTCCTGTCCCTGTGGGCTGCTCATGGCCTGACACCAGCTCTGTAAAAAGCACTGAAATGTGGAGTGACAGAGAAGTTGGGGCATTTTGCAGGGAAAATGGGGTGGGATACTCCAGGCCTGGCTCTTCCCTTTTATTTCTTTGTCAGAAATACCAGATCAGCTGAACAGAACAGCACAAAGAAACACCTCGGGGCATCCCCATTAAATCCCATTTCTCCTGAGCTTCCAGCACTGGATCTCCTCTCAGCACAGCCTGACCATGAGATATTTGCAGTGCCTCAGGCCTGGGGACAGCCAGCAGTGGAGTCAATATTGGGTTCATCCTCACTGTCCCAGGCTGCCTGCGAGAGGGGCAGCTCTCCACCTCCCTGGGAACGGCCGCACAGAGCATCCCTGCCCTCCTCTGCCTTGGAAATGGGAAACTCTGCTGGCCAGCCCGGGGCTGGCCTTTCTCCTACACATGGAGGGCTCTGCTGAGCCCCCAGATCTGCTGAGCCCCCAAATCTTCTGAGCCCCCAAATCTGCTGCTGGGTTTTGAGCTGCTCTTACCGGCACCGCTCTGTGCCTCTGGATCATTGGCCTCTGGATGCTGTTAAAGATCTGCTCCAAAAATAAAAAAATAAGCTCCTGGAGATTAGCAGGGCAGAAGAGAATCCCTTGGAGCAAACCCCTCGCATGCTGACCACAGAAGGAGGGCCCAGCACGACCCTGAGATGATTTTCTGAAGGAGCCTGACACCGGCACCCAGCCTTGGCTGCTCCTCTGGCTTCCTGAGGCACCGCGAAGAAAACAAACCTAAACAAAACGAGCTGAGAGAACCCAAAAAATAAATATGTATTTTATTAATTCTCCCTGCTCTATGTAGGTCTCCAAACTGCTGTTGCCAGCAACCAGAGCAGCTGTTTGATTTAACGTCAACTTTCTTGCTGTCTCCCGCGAGGGGCAGTCGTGGAAGAAAGAGAGAGGGGAAAGCGAGGAAGAAAGAAGGAAAGAACTGAGTGTCAGTTATCAACTGCTGCCACCAGAGAGCTCAAAACAGTTTAAAAAAGAGTGTTTTACTTCATGGCTGATCACTCCTTATTAAGTCAGAGCAAGGAGTTCCAGGCTGGGCTGGAACAGCCGGGCACAGGGTTGGGACAGGGCTCCAGCCCAAGGTCTAATAGGACCCAGAGCAACAGGACAAGGAATAAAGGTTTTAAACTACAAGGGAGTAGAGTCAGACTAGAGATAAAGCAGGAATTTCTTCAAGGGTGGTGTAACACTGGCCCAAATTGCCCAGACTGGTGGTAGATGGCACATCCCTGGGAAGATCCAAGTTCCTTGCGCAATGAGTAAATCCTGGTGCAGGACAGACAGCCCACAGGACAGACAGCCCACGGCGCTGACTCCTTGCTAAGTGTGCAGGGAGGAGGGGGCACAGCTCTTATCACCACCCCCGTGGTTTTTGGAGCGCCAGGAAAAGTCATTATTGATGGCTGAGGCAGAAGACGCCTTCCCAGCGACTCGTCAAACCACGGGGGAAATTAAGGCGGCTTCCTTTGCCGAGATGAGTTATTGCCTCCGCAAACATAGCCAGATTTAAAGCAATTTCCTGTCAAGTATATTCATTGTGGCTGGAGGGACCCCTGAAATCTTCCTGGAGCTGTGAAATCCTCCCCTCTCTCCAGTGTGATGCCAGCAGAGCCCCAGCACAGCCGAGGGGCAGCACTGGCCAAGGCCAGGCTCTGCAGGACCCCCAAGGACGTGGAGAACGGGGGGGCCTCTTCCTCGTGCCCACTGCTCTGCCCCACATTAATGCACATTTTTTCCCTATTTTCTTGCTGTCACTTCCCAGCTCTGTCTTGGGTGAGTTGCTCAATCCATCCTTGAGCTCCTGGCCCAGCTGTGGCACACAAATGCTGCTCTCCAGCTGGGCAGAATTGGAGGATCTGGTTTGAGACCCTGTCCAGCCATCTGTGAACTCCCAGAGTAGGGCTGACCCCACATCCTGGAGACAGGTGAGGAAATGGATGGGAAAACTCCATGGAGAGCAGTGATTGCCTTCCAGCACCAGCACCTGTAGAGCCCTCAGATCCCAGAATCCTGGAATTACTTAGGTTGGAAAAGACCTCTGAGAGCATCGAGTCCAACCTATGATGGATCCCCACCTTGTCAACCAGACCAGACCATCCAGAGACTCCACCACCGCCCTGGGCAGCCCCTTCCAACCCTTTCCATGAAGAAATTCCTCCTGAAAGCCCCACTAGCCAGCTGTGCCAGCCCGCAGGAGCCGTCCCCTGCCCGCGGGAGCTGTCCCCTGCCCGCAGGAGCCATCCCCTGCCCGTCCCCGGCCTCACCTGCGCAGGAGCAGCTTGGGGTGGTTCTTGTTCTCCAGGTTCTTCTCGATGAGGTCGGAGAGCAGCTGCTTGAGGACGTCGGTGGCGTACTCCAGCTTGCTCTGCAGCACCGTCATGATCAGCGAGGCCACGTTGCCGCGGTCCCGCATGGAGAAGCTGCGCTGCAGCTCCAGCGTGCGGATGAAGGTCAGCAGGAACACCTTGTTGTTGATCAGCTGAGCAAAGAGCTTCAGGGCCTTCTCCACGCTCTGCTGCCCGTTCCCTTGGACCTGCAGGAGGAGAGCACGGCCGTGAGCCACGGCACGGGGGCGACGAGGGACGGGAGGGCAGCGCTGCACCGCCCTGGGGTCACCCTGCCAGCACTGAGCGTCAATCACAGGATCATGGCATGGTTTGGGTGGGAAGGGACCTTAAAGATCATCTCATCCACCCGTGCCATGGGCAGGGACACTTTTCACTATCCCAGGGTGCTCCAGCCTGGCCTGGGACACTGCCAGGGATCCAGGGGCAGCCACAGCTTCTCTGGGCACCCTGTGCCAGGGCCTGCCCACCCTCACAGGGCACAATTCCTTCCCAATATCCCATCTAACCCTGCCCTCTGCCAGTCTGAACCCATTCCCCCTTGCCCTGTCCCTGCAGTTCCTGATGAACAGTCCCAACTCCAGCTCTCTTGCCACCCTTTCAGACCCTGGAAGGTGCTGGGAGGTCTCCATACAACCTTTTCATCTCCAGGCTGATTATTCCCAACTCTCTCAGCCTGCTCCAGTCCCGAGTGACTTCCTGGCATCCTCTGGACTTGCTCCAGCAGTTCCATGTCCCTCCCACACTGGGGGCACCAAAAGTGTGCACAGGATGGTTTAATCCTGGCTGCACAGGCCAGCACCCATCCCTCAGAGTCTCAGCACCCCTGGACGTGGTTTCTGGTCCATCCTGAGCAAACCTCCCCCTCCACAGCTCCCCTGAATCCTGGCCAGGAGCTGCACTCTGTGCACGCCATGAAGCAGCAGCTTTGAGCCTAATGGCCCCAGAAACAACACCAAGTTCTGCTTGTTCTGCACAAAAAGTGACACTCTTGTAAGTAAATTAAATACTAATTTAGACTATTGCTTTATTATGGGCCAAGTGTAAAAAATTAATTGAGGCTTTCAGCCAGTTGCGGATTCAAGTAATTCATTACAAGTGAAAATGATGAACTGCACGAAGCAACTCTTTACCAAACATCTTGGAGAGTTATGTATTGGTTTTACTAACGTTACATAATTAAGCAACTGTGTAATTGGCAACACATTTATCACTTCTGCAATTCTGTTTTTCATGAGTAAAACAAAAAGCATTCATATTTGTTTGCTGGAGCGTCAGCTTCTTTGGCAACTCCAACAGCAAACATAATGCATGGAGCTGGAAAACTCAGAGCAAGAACGGGCTGGGAGAGGCTGCTCCAGTTTTAGCAACACCACAGCAGCTGCTGGTGCTGGTGGCCGAGGAAAGGAACCCAAATTAATGCTTTAATGGTGGGAAGTGCCTGCCTGGAAGAGGAATCCAGCCCTGGAGCAACCAGGACTCCTCCCTCCTACATCCAACCCTGCTCTGTGTGGAGGAAACAGAACTTCAGGATTTACTGGGGCAATCCCAGTCTCTGAAAAGCTGAGCTGAGCCTCTGGACATCCCACGTGGAGGATGGCAGCCCCTTCCCAGGGTGGGGATCACACCCCCATCCCATGGGAAGGGTGGCAGCCCCTTCCCAGGTGTGACATGAGGTTTATGAAGCCCCATCCTATTTCTGGCCCTCTCCCAGGTGAGCAGGGCCCATCTGCCAGGTGCTCCAATGGACCCTTGTGCATTCCCAATTCCTCTGTATCCTCAGTGAAAATCTTTTATGTATTTTCACACATCCTGGTGGGAAAACCAGGGAGATGGAAGTGCTTGCTCAGAGGCTGGAATGCCTGGGCATTCCCCTTGCCCTCCTGTGGACACGCGAGGGAACAGCAGCAGGATGCTCCGGGCAGGATGCTCCGGGCAGGATGCTCCGGGCAGGATGCTCTGGGCACTCATCCATCCCCTGCCCCGCGAGGTGACTTAGGAGGACTTTACAGCACACCACGACTGCTCTGCCCTGCTCTGCTGCTGCCCCAGAGCAATATAAACCCCCATAAAATAAAAATAAACCAACACCAGGGAGGAGAAACCGAAAGGAATCCGGCGATGTGGGAGGAGATAAAACTCCAGGCTCTGAATTAAAATGAACTCGGGGCTCAGCCTGCTGACCCCAGGGCATCCAGTAACGTTTGGTGTGGAGCCACAAAGCTGCTGCTGGGCTCCCTCCTGGCTTCCCTGAGGGCTCGGGGGAACGTGGAGAGCTGGAGCAGAGCGGGTGTTACCTCCAGCTCCCGCAGGACGGGGTGGTCCTCGATGCCCGGGAACAGCACCCGCATGGCGTAGGTGCGGTAGTCCAGGTAGGGGATCCCGGAGCGGTCCAGGTCGCTGGTCAGCTCGTTGATGTCCGTCTGCAGCTCTGCAAAAGCTGTTCGGGAGGGAGAGAACAGGACAGGGAGGGCTGAGCTCCGAGAGGCTTTGGGAGAAGGTTTTGGGCAGGGCTGGCTGCCTGCTGTCCCCGTGGGCACGGCAGGAGGGGCCAGCTCAGGAAGGGATTCCAAGGAGCTCAGACACCCTTGGAGACTCCATCTCAGCAGCGAGGGTGGGAGAGCAGGCGCTGCTCAGAGCAGAGACTGAGAACAAAGCTGTGGTTAATTTGTATGCAGTTCACACCTGCGCACACACACCTAGAACACCTCTAAAGGCTGCACAGAGAAACAAGGATCTGTTTCCATAACTTGGTGCCTCCCCTATTTTCCTTTCTTCTTGTTCTCCTCCTCTATCAACAGTTGCCAAGATAATCAAATCTGATGCAGATCAAATCTGAGCTGCTGCAGGGGTCAGGAAGGGATTTATTCTTCCTCTCATAACACCGTGTTATACAGCTGGATGTGTCTCCTCGTGTTCCCTCTCCAAAGTGTGACATGCTGGCTCAGAGAGGCCTCTGCACCCCAGCTGGGCTGTGCCAAGCCCAATCTGTGGCTCCTCCTGAAGATATCTCAATTTTTGCCCCGTGCTTTCAAGGCTGCCCTTGAAATCAGCTGAACAAATCCAATGCAACTCTCTCTCTCCACTATGAAATTTGCAGCTTTCTATTTATTTTACTTTGATTGATTAAGCCCCTTCCCAGGTGGGAGGATGTGGGAAACAAAAGCAATTTTTCCCCCAAAAATCCACCTTCACCTGCAGGGTGAGGGGGGCTCAGCTGCTTCCTTGCAAGGGACAGGACTTGTCCATGTGGAAATTTGCAAGCAGCAGCTCTGGATACTCCAAATAACACCCAAAATTTCCCAGAAGCAAATGCTTGAGGAGCTTCTTCCTCCCTCCCAAACCTACTCTTACTGCTCTGGGCTTACACCTAGGCTGGAGGAGGGACTGGCCCAGCTTTCCAGCCCTCCTGCCTTCTGTTTGGGATCCACGCTGTTATTTGGGGGTCTGAGCCTCCTCTGTCCCCCTCTCTCTGTGCCTTTGGCACCACAGAGCCATGGGACAAGGGGACACTTTGTGCAGGGCACCGCGGGGCTCGTGCCGGCCCTGCCGCGTGAGCCAGGCACGCCGCCCGAGCAGGATCAAGCTCTAATCCCATTCTCTGCACATCAGAGCCGTGTCTGCTGCTCACACACTGCTGGCTGCCACCCTCCCGTGCTGGGGCAGGCGTGGGAACCCCACGGGACACCCACAAACCCCAAGGAGCACCCCCTGCTCCCCACCCTGGGGCACTGGGAGAACTGGGACCCCACCCGTGGGGCTGCAGCACCCAGAGAGCGTCCAGCCCCGGGCAGTACTGACCCTCCTTGCACTCCAGGGCCACCCGGGACTCCAGATTGTCCATCTGCATCTGCAGCCTCTTGAGGGTGAGGTCGTTCTCGCGGGACTTGCGCTTGTAGGCGATGAGGACGATGATGACGATGATGAGGAGCAGGGAGCCGCCGGCCGCGATGCTGACGATGGCCGGCAGCGTCAGGAGGCTGTCGGAGACGATGCTCACCGAGCCAGGGGAGAAGATGACCCCCCCAACGCGCACCTGCAGGGCACAGCACAGGTGAGCAGCAGCTTGGGGCGTCTCCCTGTGCCCACGCCCCGTCCTGCCCACCACGGGGGCTGTACAGACCCCTCGGGAAGCACTGAGCCGCCTCTGCTTAGGAACAGAAAGCTCCAATTGCCTTCAAACACAGAGGGGGCCGCTTGTGTGAACACTGGGAGGCTTCAAGTGATGATAAATGTGCCAGCCCTTCACTATCTGGGCTTTGTTCTTATTATCTGATGGCTCCATTTGACTTTCATTTTATAAGCTTTCAACTCCTTTTCGTAAACCGTGGACATTAACAAGCCCCTGATCATTGCACTGACAAGAAACCAGAGTGACTGCAAGGACAGAGCAGAGAGGGGGGGAGAAAGCCCCACGTGAATGCTGTGGAGCAAGCAGGCTGGAGTTAACACCAGGACAGGCTTTCCTTGGATGTGCCCCGGCCACAGATGTGAGCAGCTCTCAGCCAGGTTGTGCTCCTGGGAGTCACACTGTGATAATCTGAATATGTTTTGGATGCTGAACTTCAAGGGAAATAAATCACAATTACAATCTCATTTGGGCTCTGCCCAGGCAATTCGGCAGCTGGGGTTTGGTCTGCGAGAGGAGCAGAGGAAGCAGCGATGCCCAAACCCAGAGCAGAGTGAGGCACTGACTGCTGTCCTGGATGAGGGTGATGATCCAACCACTCCAGTGTTCAGATGTTCCTGGCTCCTGCTTTGGGAAAAGGCAAAACCTTTCCATCCTCTTGGCAGGTCAGGTCTGGCTCCGTGGGCTGATTAAATCCCTCCAGGAGGGAGAACACTGGGAATGGTCTCAACTTCATCCAGAGACAGGATGGCACCCAGTGCCAAAGGCACTGCCAGAAAGATTTGTTCCTTCTAGAAGGCTCTGAAGGGCATTTTTCCTTCTAGAAGGGAGTGACTCTCAGGGAAGGACAAAGTCTCTCCATGCTAATCCACATCTATATTTCAAACTTCCAATTAGACACCCATAAAAATCTAAAATCCTACCACACCTCGCACAGGGGATTCAGCATCCAAGCGAGCCAGGGAGCTGGAGAAGGAGGAGAAAGGGTGGAAAGGAGAGGGGAGGGGATGCTGATGGGACATGTGGCCCCTCACCATCACTTTGTGCTGCCCGGTGAGGGTGGGGGGCTCGCACAGCAGCTGTGTCTCGGACACGGTGACGGCGCAGGGCGTCTCTCCGATCAGCACCGTGTAGTTGAGCTTGGCTCCTCCCGGGGCGGGCGGGCACAGGTTCCTGCCCTGGGGACACGGGGACACAACACCGACAAAGATGCAGCACGTTCCTCCAGCTTCCATCTCACTCCCAGCTCGTGCAAACAACGGGGCTCTGCTTAGGGCACCCCATCCTCTGCAGCAGGGATAACCCCCCTCCCTCCCTCCCTCTGGGGTTTTTGTGGCTCTCCCCACGGGCTGAGCGAGGCTCTCCTTACCTTCAGGATGATGGGGGAGCCCGGCTTCTGCTCCAGCACCCCGGTGGAGCTCAGCATTTCAAACGTGGGGTTGGGGTAGTAGATGAACTTGGTGTCGTTGTAGACCAGCAGGGACTGGACGTTGTTGAAGATGAAGCCGAACTCGTCCGGCCGCTCCACGGCGTCCAGGCCCGGCCGGTACTCGGGGGTCAGCGGGGGCGCCAGGCAGGCCAGGGCCGTGGCGTTCATCACCTTGCACACCTGGGGGAAGGGGGGGCTTTCAGAGAGGCAGCAGGGAACACTCTGCCCTGAGCTGGGCTGTGGTGCTCTGATGGCTGGGAGGTCCAGTGGATCCATGCTTAGCTGGAAGTATTTAATCCAGGCTTGATGCTCCGTGATCTCAGAGGTCTTTTCCAACCTGATTCTGTGAGGCATTACAGCCGTGGTTTGGGGTAATTTGCTTCTCCTCCAGCCAGCACGAAGGCACTGGGGTAGAGATGGAGGGTGAGCCCAAAGCAAGCCGTGTTTCAGCCGAGCTAAAGGCTCGCACAGCAGCTCTTACTCCCTTTTCTTTATTTTTTTCCCTTTTCTTTCCACTTTCCTCCTCTCTAGCTCTGAAACAGACCCATGGGGAATCCCTGTTTCCTGCTGCAAATGAGTGACTAGAGGCCATTCCCAAATGCCAGCGAGGGAAGGGAACAGATCCTCTGACACTGGTGGGCAGGAGGGAACATGAAGGTCATCTCCTGCTGGGCTGAGGACACCCACAGCTCCTCCAGCCCTCAAAGCAGGGAAATCGCTGATTTATGGGGCTCTTGCCTTGTAAAGCAGCAAGAGCCCAACCATTTGGCCTCCCTCCATAAGTGAAAGATTTAATTTCACTCAATTTTGTGTCTTCAGAATTATTTTTGTAGCACTATAACTGCAAGTGCTAGCAACAAAATTAGATGTCTTTTTAAAAAGAGCTCAGATGAAAAAGGTCTTGAGGGGGAGAAAAGGAATAGGAAAAGACCGCTAAGTGATTTGCCCTTTCCAAGACAATACAGACTCAGTCACAAAGATCACTGCATAGAAACAATATATTTCAGTTTCACTTGATCAGAATAATTTCTTAAGTCCTGGAGGTACAATTCTTACTTGTAGCACACACAAGACCCTCCCTTAGTCCCCATTTAGCTGGGGGTTCATCTCAATTTCTCACTCACAGACTGAAAGGATATGGGTAAGACAAGGAGGTAATTCCCGTTTTTGTCTTTCGAGTTCCCTCTTCCCAGTGTCCCCAGTTTGGGGGGAGTGCAGGGAAATACCCCCAGGGCAGCTTTTGCCATGGCAAACCTCCCCAGGCAGGCAGCACTGGCGCCAGCACCCCCACCCAGGGGGATGCAGGAGGGGGCTCCCAGCCGACAGCCCCTACTCACGTTGACAAACTCCTTCCCGTTGTACTTGACGCGGATCCGGGGCTCCTGGACCACGTCCAAGTTGGAGCCAGTGACAGTCAGGGGCGTGTGTCCGCTGTGGAAAAGCCAGGAGAGGCCTGGTCAGCGGGCTGGGCTGCGCACAGAGCCTGGGCTCCAGTGCTCTGGAGCTCAGCCCCAGCCACCAGATGCCAGTAGGGTTAGGGTGGGGCTTGAGAGGATGAGCACAGCCCAGGGTTTTTAGCAATGTCCCTGTGAGGTGACAGCAGCAGCCACCCTGCGCCTCGCAGTGCGTTTTGATTAACATCAGCTTCTTCCTTTCTTGGTGGCTGCTGGTTTTGTTGCGTTCCAGGACTACGAGAAGGAGCCTTTAATGAGCAGTTGTGCCCTTGTGCAGCAGAGGGGGTGATCTGGGCTTTGGTTGTGCCCCCAAACTCTTGGTGCAGGGTCTGCTGTCACTGCCTGGCTGAACACAACCACTCTGGAAACCCCAGGGCGGAGTTGTGGTAAATGCAAACCCCAGCAATGCCCAGCCCTGACCCATCCAGGGTGCTGGTGGGATGTGCATTCCCAAAGAGCCCCTCTTTTGGCCTGGGTGTGTGCTGAGGAGCCCCAGAGCAGGGGAGATGCCAAGGAGGTGCTGTCAGAGCTGTTACCTGGCGATGCTCCACTCGGGCTCGATGTGCTGCACCTTGGGGTCATCGATGTACTCGAACAGCAGAGTCCTCTCCAGCTGAGCCCGGTCCACGCTGACAGAGACCTGAACAGCCCCCAGGCCGTGGGCTGAGGGCGCCGACACACAAACGATCTCGTTCATGGATCGCCTGCACAAGAGGGAAGCGGGAAGTGTTAATGGAGGTGGTGGTGTAGGGGCAGGAAACAGCCTTTGTCCCGTCCTGGGACAGGGTTGAGCCTTCAGCCAGCCCCAGACTGGTACCTGGGGAGCTCCCGAGATGGGCAGGAGGGTTTGGCATGGGAGGGAGGGCAGGGAGCTCGGCACCGAGCTCTGCCCACCGTGAGAGCAGCGCAGCCTCCCTGAAATCCCCCTTTGTGCCAAACTGCAGCTCCCGCATCCCCCTGAACCCGCTGCCTTCTGCTGGGCGTGTGAAAACAGATGGCTGCCTTTTAAATGGGATGCATGAGCTCAGTGAAAAGCCAAATTCTTCCCCTCCCCACCCCAGTGCACACATGAGGCTCTTGTGAGCAGCATAATGGCCCCGTGCAGCCCCCGCCTGGGAAGGGCGCTGGCTCCGGCACCGCTGCCTTGGGCTTTGTCTCCCCATCAGAGCGGGGTGACCTCGGCTCGGCACTGGCTGGCTGGACACAACAGACCATCTGCTGCCACCAGAGCCCCGGAGAAGGTCGAGGCAGCGGCGCAATGAGGCACTGTCAGAGCACAAAGGCGCCGGTGGGTGGAGGGATGGAGAAGGGGAATGAGAGCTGAGCGTCCAGAACGGAGCTGGGAGGAACCACACGGCTCCTTGGACACTGATCCTACAAAAAGTGCTGGATGGACATCCCTGGCAGGCCAGTGTTCCTGCCGAGCCACCTGTGGTTGTCCTTCCTGCCCAAACCTGCCCCCGGCTCGCTGAAAAGTCAGTGTTCTTTCTGTGGCTCCTTTAGCTCCGGGTTCTCCCAGGGGAGAGGGCAGGCAGGTCTGCAGCAGCTCACTGCCAGTCTGGCGCTTAAATCAAAACCTGGCACTCCTGAATGGGCAACCTTCACCATCCTCACCATCCTCAGGGGCCTGTGGAGGTGCCTGAACGGCTGAGGCTCAAGTGCAGCCATGTCCCTGCTCTGCTTCCAGCAAAGCTCTGAGTCTGTGCCTGGCAGGGGGACAATGTGTGGTCCCTTTTTGGGGTCCTTACACACTCCCTGCCCTCTCTAAGGAGTGTGGACATTTAGGAGGGCATGGAACAGCAGGTACCACGATGTTCCCAGCTCACACCTTGGCACTTCCACCCCCCACAACCGAGGGAACAGAAACAACCCCCTAAAACCTCAAACCAATTGCACTCAGCGGTGTTTGTTGATGCAATAACACATCCACCCCTTCCTGCCCTGCTCCTTTTCCCTCCCTCATCCTGTCCTCACTCTCCACCTTGGTTTAATTTAGCCACAAAGGCTTCCTTGTGTGAGGATCGGGATTCTCCAGCCTCTGTTCTGGGTCTTGGGGTGATTCTGCTCTGCCTGCTCTGCTCTGCTGCCCAGCCCAGACCCCGCCGTGCCTGCCCAGCCCTGGCACGAGCTGCAGAGTGATGCAGGGCTGCTGGCAGAGCAGCTCCCGGCTCCCTGTGATCAGCTAATTAGCTTTCTGTGCTATTATTATGTCGTCATGGTGAATCTACCCACTCCTCCGATCAGAGAGGGGAGAATGGGGGAAGCTGTAATTAGAGGGAATCTCATTAGGAGCTGCTTCATCTCATCAGGCTCCCCCACACCCTCGAGTACAATTGGAGTTCACTGCCTCAAAACAGACCAAGGCAAACCAAGTGCACAGCGTGGCCCCACGTGAGGGACGGGGCTGTTCAGTCACTGCTCTTGCCCTGCTGAAGTTTCTGCTTCCTGCTGTAATTAGAACATCCAGGGAATCCAAAGCTCTTCCAGGTTTTGCAGGTCAGGTTGCCTGAGTACGATCAGGCATTTAAGGGAGGGTATTCCAGGGCTGATCCTACTCTTCTGCTGGTGCTAATGCTGTTCCCTGTCTCCATCTGAGGGAGCAATTTGGCGTCTTCGTTTTGGGTGTGGGAGGAAATATCGATGGGTAGGTTACACTGCTTAACACCCGGAGGACCGAGCTGCACTGGGAGGTCCTGGAATGGCCTGACCTCCCCAGGCACCATCCCAGGATGGATCCAGAGTAAGCAGTGCTGATAACCCAATGTGCTCCCACGCCTGAACTCCCACAGCTCCCATATCCAAGAACCTCTCGGGCTTTTGGATGAGAAATTCACCTCCAAGGATCTTTAGTTTCCCAGAAACTTCCTTGGTTCGTCCTGGGAAGCCTGAGTGAGGATCTGGGAGGCAGAATCCTTTTGGATATCAGGTTGCCACCCAGGCCGTGCCCACTGCCAGCAGGGTGGGCAGGGCAGGGCTGTGTACTGATGCACACAGATGTAAACCACACATCTCTTCTTTAACTAAGCCCCAGGAAAACCCATTAAACCCTGCAAATGTCAACTCTGTGTTTACACTGCTGGGGAAAAAGCAAATTTGCCATCGAAATCCCAGCAGTGCTGTGCAAGTTCCTCAGCAGGAGGTGTGAGCAGACCCTTGCCTTGCTCTGCCCTGAGGATCCCAGACCATTTTTAGGAGGTCGAGCACCTGCAGCAGTGGCTGCAATAAAAGCAATGCAGGTCTGTGAAAAGAGAAAGGAGATATTTCTTATAAATGTTCCATTTTCTTCAGAGCGGCCAGGCTGGGGGCAGGTACTGATGACCAATATAGGCATGTTTCCATTGCAGTGGTGTTTCAGTGTGATTTTCAGACCAGTTACCATCGGAACAGCATTAAAATGAAATAATGGACAGCACTGACACCGATGAATCCCTCCCTTGCCATGCAAGCCTCCATCACAATAAAAGAGAAGATGTTTCATGCAGTAAAAGAGGGAATGGGAGCCTTAAGGGCTCCCAGATTGATTTTCACACATTCAGCTCCAGCAGATCCATGCTGGGACAGGAGCAGGAGGAGCTGCAGGAGCCCGTGCTGGTTTCTTACTCGTGGAACTCGCAGGTCTGGTTTCCCAGCAGCACGGACACGCGGCTGCCGGCCCCCAGGTAGTGGCCGGAGATGGTCACCTTGGTCCCTCCCGACTCCGGGCCGCGGCTGGGGCTCAGGAAACTCACGGCTGGAGTCTGCAGGAAGGAAAGGACAAGCTCAGTGCTCCTGCTGCAGCCAGGGAGCTGCTGTGGGTGGCTGTGACAGTGCAGAAGGACCGTCCCTGAGTGTGCCCAAGGCCAGGTTGGACGGGGCTTGGAGCAACCTGGGAGAGTGGAAGGTGTCCCTGCCCGTGGCAGGGGGTGGAACTGGGTCTTTGAGGATCCCTTCCAACCCAAACCATTCTATGACTCCATAATCACTGTTTTGGGGGTGCAAAGCTGGGGACCCACATGCTCTGGGAGCCCTGGTTTACTCACAGGGTGAGCTCTTGATCCTGCAAGCTGGGCTCGTTGACTGGGCCACCAAAAATTGTGCAACACCGGGGGAATACACCAGAAAAAAATGGCAGTTCCGGGATTGTCTTCTGGAGCTGAACCCCCTCCATGTGGCACGCTCGGTTCCCGGGGGACACTCGTGCTGTCCCCCAGCAGGACACTCACCACGAACATGTACTGCTGCGCTGACTTGGCCGTGAACTCGGGCTTGCACTCTCCGATGCACAGGAGCACTGGGCCGGAGCTGATCCCTGGAAGCGCCTGCCCCATTTCACAGACGAT
Organism: Cnemophilus loriae; assembly: GCA_013397755.1. NCBI lineage: Eukaryota > Metazoa > Chordata > Aves > Passeriformes > Corvidae > Cnemophilus > Cnemophilus loriae. The sequence goes on along the minus strand of VZTF01004913.1, from coordinate 699,959 downwards.
CCTGGAAGCAGAAATGCCGCAGGGAAGCTTTGGCAGGAGGTGCCAGCAGTGCCCTGCACAGCTCCACACTGCCTTTATTTCTCCTTTCTCTCCCCCCTCCTCTTTAACTTTGATATCTGCCTCTTTGGAAGAAGTTAATTACTGAGTCTATTTTTACCCCATGTAGTAATTTAAAGGAAAAAAAATCAAAATTAGACATAATTATTACAAGCTGTAAACTCCAGAGCAAAGCAGAGCACTAATGGCAATATATTAGCCAGTAGCAAAGTGAGTGCGAAGTCCTCAGAGTAACAGATGAGTTCATTAAGGGAACAGCTCACACTGCAGACTCCCAGTTAATCAAAACTGGAGAAACCTGCTCGGGGATGATAGAGACAGCCCTGGAGAGCAGCTTCTGCCGGGGGACAGGGCTGGCTGCCACAAACACACCCGCGGTGGTCACAGGAGCTTGTCCCCGTGCTCCTGGCGTGGTCCAGCTCAGCCCTGTGGGCACATCCTGAGGCTGGGAAAGCTGCAGGGACAGGGAGAGCTGCTGGGGTTAACCACGGCTGATCGCTGTGGATGAATAACCCCAAAATCCCAGGGCACGGGGGATGTGTGACACCAGCTGGGGACGGGATCAAGCGGATGCCAGTCGTGCCAGCAGGTCTGGGGGAGGTTTTCAGAGGGGCATCAGCTGGCAGGGCTCTCCAGATGGACCTGAAAGGGATGGATGCTGCTTGCTCCCACAGCAATGCTGGAAAGATAAATTCAAGAGCATCCCTGCAGGCACTGGGAAGCTGAGGGTGGGGGGAACCCGCCTCAGACTGGAAATCTGAGAGCTGGAATAACTCGCCTCAGGATTGGAGACCTGAGGATGGGTAATTGGCCTCAGAGATGAAAAGCTGAAGGTGGGAGTAACCTGCCTGAGGCAGGAGGTGCAGTTCCACCCATGATGGGGTAACCTGTGGGGATCTGACCCTGGGAGTGGGACCAGAGAAGAGCCAGAGCAGCCTCTGCCTGCTGAGGCTGAAGGAGAAGGAAGCGCTCACTGCTCTGCCTATCACACACAAAGATATAAAAGGCCCCAATTTGGGGAGGCAGCGTTCCAGCTGCCTTCAGCAGCACTAAATTCACTGCAAATAAAATAAAATAAAATAAAACACGAAGACTAAAGGAAAAAAAGAGGCTGCAGCTCGCATGCACAGGTGACGCCAGGAGGCCCGGTGAAATACATACATGCTGCTAAGGAGCTGGAACGCGCACGTCCTCGCTGCTGCACATCAAAAGGAGCTGCCTAGAGAGACGCTGCCTTTGGAGAGCAGGGATTGAAGCGTCTCAGCTCTGAGCCTTCCTCTGCCACGTGCTCCTCGCTCTGCCTTTCAACCAGACATGGCCCTTGCACCTCTCTGCCTGTTATTCCTTCACTTCTCCCTCATCACTCCTCCTCCTCCTCCTCCAGACTGGCAGCGGGGAGAGGACGCCACTCTGAGCTCGGGGGCACGGCAAACAAAGCCTGGGAAGTGATTCCTGACATCCCACGGGCAGGAGAAGAGAGGGGAGGTTCTCTTTGCCACGAGGAAGCACCGAATACTCAACTCTGGCAGCAAAGCAGCAGCTGCAGCACAGCCCGGGCAGGGACGGGTGTGGGACAGGGCGCAAGTGCCCGGGTACACCTGGTCCCGAGTCCCGCTCGAAGCCAAATCCCCAGCAGGTACCTTGTTACAAAATGATGCATTCGGCAGAGCTGTAGGGTGCTGACTGCCGGGCTAAGTGGCCCTTTCACCAACATTAACCTAATTGCTGGCTGATAGATTGCGGGGCTGGAGCATATGGCGGAGTCATTACAGTCTTGGAATTCAGTCTGCCCACAGAACCCTTAAGAGGGTCCTTTTATCTGTATTCATCTTTAAAAGGCAGCTCTCATGCTAACTCTTGCTGTTATCTGCCCAGGGTAAATGTTTTAATGATGTTAACAAACTTTGAAAGCTCAAGAGCCGTAATTAGAGTCATGATTATAAAATCGGGTTTCATGCCATCAAAGGGGGATAATTTCATAATCTTCCATCCTTTATTTGAAAAATAAAATATAACAAAGTACTGCTCAGCAGAACAGCCCCAACTGCTCGCAGTGACGGGGTAGTGGTGCCGTGGTTGGAGCCATTCCTGCAGCAGCACCAAGCACCCTTCATCCCGTGACCCCAGACTCCCCGGCACCCTGCAGCGACCCTGCTGCTCCAGAGGGGTCATCAGTGCCCCTTCTGCCTCACAGATGGGGAAAGAAACGCGAGGAATGGACAAAACCCAACCAACGCCACCCTGTGCTGCTGGTGACAGGTCCTTGCACTGCGCTGGGGCTCTGTTGGAGCCACCAAATCCATTTCCCAAGCAGAGGACAACGCATTTCCCAGCTCCTTGCAGCTGCTCCCAAAGCTGGGGCAGGTCTGTGCTGCTGGGACCACCCGTGGGCTCTTGGTCACCTCCACACTCACAATCCTACTGCACAGGACACCATCCTGGTCCCCAGCAGGAGATGACACAACCCAAGGGGAGACATCACCTCCTGCTCCTCTCCCACCCAGCACAAAGGTCCCCCAGCACCCCCTGAGCACCTTGGCCACCCCAGCACGGCCCCGCGGGGCAGGAGAGGAGCGGGTGTCACGCCGTGGGGTTCGTTCGCCCATCCCCTGTCACAGGCCTGTTTTCTAATTTTGGGCTGACACTTTTCTTAGTGAAACAAATGAATTGACTCCAGTGGAGGCCCACTCGGATTAAGGGGCTGTCACCGCCTCGCCTGCCTAACAAATGGCTGCGTGCAGCCGGCGGCGCCGGCGGAATTCCAAGTGGGATGGGGAGCACGGGGAGCGCGGAGGCTCGGCAGCAGCAGCAAGGTGCTCATCAGCAAAGGTGCTTAGCCAAGCAGGAACCGCAGCGTGGAAGGAAACAGAACATTTAAAGGAAGCTTAAAGGGCTGCTTAACCCCTGCAGGGAGAGTCCAGCGTGTGGGAGTGTGCAGGAATCCCTTCCCATGCCCACCTCCAGAGCCCTTCCTGCAGGTGCCCAGGGTCTGGGTGAGATTTTGGCCTCCTGAGCGCTGGCTGGAGGTCAGGGAGGAGCTCTGTGGGGTGCCCAGCCCCACAGAGGGGACGGGTGAGGGGACACTCACTGCTCGGCCACGACGTAGTGCTCGGGCAGGGGCGTGCACTGCACCCCGGCCACCTGCACCCCCTGCTCGATCTCTGAGAAGTCCAGGCCCAGGTTCACGCCACGGATGGTCACCCTCGTCCCTCCTTCCGGGGGCCCCGACACCGTCAGGATCTGCAGGGAGACAGAACACACGGGAGTTGAGGTGACATCCCCGCCGCGCCCGTTCTTCAGCCCCACCCCTGGCTTGGAAACACTTCTGCCTTGGGTGCTGCAGCCTCCTCCTGCTCCTGCTGCCAAAACAGCCAGGGCCACCCCCTCATGGTTCTTCTGGATGTCCTGGAGAAGCCCAAGGATGCTGAAATCCACCTGTGCTGTGCTCCAAGAGAGGACTCCAAGATCCCTGAGCTCGCCAAGAAGAGCGGCAACGCCATTCCCCAGGAATCCTTGCAGAAAGATAAACCTGGCTCCAATCTCCTCTATCCAGAAGAAGGTAAGTCACCTTCCAGAAGCAGCCTGGTGCTTGGGAGAACTTTACCTTCTGCCTTGGCTGTTCTCTGAATGTTAATGTCACATTTTATTAGTGACTTGGCACCCCAAATGACTTAAAAATGTTAAAGGGTGAGGTGTGTGCTTTCAAGCTGCCTGTTTATAGCCTGCCTCAGCCATAATCATCCCTGCTTCCCTGGACTTGCATTAAGGACAATCTCCTCTTCAATTAGGAGTATAAATTTCAATAATGCATGGTCACAAAATTTGGACCCAGGACTCTCAGACAGTTATCCTGAATCTGCCACCGCTCTGTTGTTGCTCTTGGGTGAGTTACTAATCCTCCTCGTGCTGCAGCTGTTATTAATAAATAAACACAATCCATAATAACGCAATTTAATTAATTTAATGGATAAATCTTGTTTACGCTTCTTTGTTCCACTCTTGTCTTTGGCAAAAAACTTGAGCTCTTCATAACCTCTTCCTCGCTGTTTCCAGATCGATGGTTGGTTTTTTCCACCCTCTTAGGAGTGAGTGAGGAAGGAGGCCAAACACCAGTCCTGCCAGGACGGCATGTCCCAGTGATCTGCCCCACAGCAGCCCTCGTGAGACACCCCTGTCCCCATCACTTCTGTGCTTCCAAGTTCCCTAAAGCATCTCCACAAAAGACATCCAAGATCTTCAAGATGGAGCCCCACCATCCCCACTAAACCAGTGGCCACATCCACTCGGTTTCTGAACACTGCCAGGTGACTCCAGCCCTTCCCTGGGCTGCCTGTTCCAACTCCAGCACTTCCCTGGGCGTTCTGTCCCACTTTTGGCCACACATGCTGAGGTTATCCCAGCTCCAAGCACCCACCAGAGCCACCAAGCCACCCCCACCTCCCTCTCCCCTCCACCTCCTGACGGAGGTTTTTAATTTATTCACCACGCACTGCCTGTTGTGCTGCTGTTCCCTGTAACTCACACCATGGCCTGTCTTGTATCATTTAGCTCTGGGAAGCTCGACGTGCCCATAAACCCACTGCAAAATCGAGCTGGATTGTGTTACACCGAGTCCTGGAGGCCTGGTAGTGTTTACATCGCTGGTTGGGAATCACCTGAACTTGGCACTTCACGCACTTGACAGTTACAACTGTCCTTTGCAGCTCTGGGTGATGTTAAAATGCATTTACTGGAGCACTTACTCCGCCGGGCTCGTTGTCTCATCACTGCTCAAAAGAAAGAAGTCACCGCTTGCCATTTCCTGACCTGAGCAGAAGCAGCAGGGCCAAGCGGCCTCCCCGAACAAAGCCGAGCTGATGCTGTATTTTAAAAATGTCCTGACCTGGAAAATCCCCAATATGGAGCTCCACTCGACCTAGATTTTAGTGGCCACTAATTGAACAGTTTTGAAGTAACTGTGCCATAAAGCAGCCCCAGGGTTAGAACAGATGCATTCAATTAATTACAGCTGGAGAGATTCAGTCAAAATCGCAGAAAGAAGATAAGTCTTAAAGGTCCCGGTGCACCCAGAGCTGGGGACCCTCCAAGCAGCATCCCTGGGCTTCTCGTCGGGGTGAGGATGAGGCACCTCCAGCACAGCCAGCCCGTGGTCTGCCTTAATCCCAGCTGGGCTGTGCTGGGAGCTGCCCAGGCTGCAGGGCTGCCAGTCCAGCTTTCTGATCCGAGACAGACAGGATTAGCAAGAAATATTCCCCAGTTTCAAGAAAATCACTTCACTAGACTGGCTTTTCACTTAGAGCTCTGTGGAGGATGAAAAGGACCTGCAAAGGACAGCTGAGGAAAAGCAAGGCCATTACCAGGAATTGGACATTTGCTGTTTAGGAATCTGCACCTCTGCTGGAAGTTTTTCAGGTTGTTTGCTAAACTGAAGCAGCTTGAAAGCCCCTGAGCTCTGAGTGGGGTGTGGGTTCTGAGCAGGTCACCTCTCCCCACTGCATGAGACAAATCCCAATCCAGCCTCTGTCATAATGCTGGGAAGGATTTCTGCAGGTGTGCAGCACTGGGTTATTCATAAAATGAGTTGGGTACAGGGATAAGGCGGGGTGGCAGGAGCTTGGTCACCCTCACACCCTGTCCTCGATCAGGGAAGGGTTGCAGATGCCCCAGAGCACTTCTCTTATTGCTGCTTTTTACCTGAAACCAAGGTAGGGACCCTCAAGGTTGGAATCCAAGGGATCCCCAAGGTTGGAACCCGAGGATCCCAGGGACCCAGGAGCCCCAGCCCAGCACTAGAACCCTTCCCCCCGCAGCCTGCAGAAGACACCGCTCCAGCAATGAGGGATAAATGTTCTCAGTGTCACTTCTTGCTGCTTGAATCACCCAGCGATTCTGACATGGAGCAACATTTTGCCTGCGGAAGAAGTCAGAGAGGAGCCAGGGAGAGCTGGAGCCGGGGCTGGCTGGGAGCTGCTGGGGCTTTCCCTGCGGAGCTGGAGCGAAGCCACGAGCCCTGCACAGCAACCCCCTGGCATCTGTTCGGGTGCGGAGAGAGCACCCAGTCAGTGGCACAGCCCCTGCCCCCTCCCCAAACCTCATCCACCTTCATCCTCTTTGTGCTTTTTTCCTCCTGCTCTAAGCCCTGGATCCCAGCTGATGAGCCCAGCGGGGAAGCGGCACATGAGCATTGTCATCCCGGCATGAGCCCTCCTTGTCTCTGCCTCAGCTGATGGCACATTCAGAACCTAATTGTTATCTCAGCAGAGCAACTCCATTATTCAGCCTGACACTGCCCCCCCTTCAGCTGTTTGTTGCGCTGATGTTATATTAATGAGGCCTGCAAATAAATGAATAGGAGATCAGAGCGCCGCTTGTTCGCCAGAAAACTGATTTTTATTTATTTATTGCTAAGGCCACAGACCGGGTGGAAGTTTTAAGCTGCTGAGGGGACATTGCTGGGGAGGGCTGGGCCTCTCACTTAGTGAAAGGACTGCAAATACCCCACTGCTCATTTACTTTTGTAACTATTAAGACACAATCTCTTCTTATTTATGCATCCCCCGAAGGCACTGGCGCCTGGGAGCTAGGCCCTTGACCTCAGGCTTGTCACAAAGAGTGAACCTGGCCAGATGAAGCAAAAGGAGTGGAAACCAGCTCATATTAAAGGCTCTTTCACTCTGGGTAATCCAGGCTGCAATGTGAACTCCAGTATGAGAGCAAACCCTGCTCCCCAGTCCTGTCACTGCTGGTGCCCAAGGGATGGGGGACGTGTGACCAGTGCCAGCTCTGGACCTGCCAGGGGCAGGCCAGTCCCAGCAGGGCAGGGTGTCCTCCCAGCTGTACAGCTCTGCAGCACTGGGCATTGCAAAATGGTACCCAAAATCCTGAGAAAACTCAGATGCTGGGAAAGGACGCAACAGCAACGAGAGCTGAGAAGGTCTCATGGTCTCCTCCACAATCTCACTCTGAGGGTGAGACACAGACCTGGGTATGGAGTCAAGAAATCTGTAACAGCAGAGCTCTGCTCTTTTCTCCTTGGACAGAGCCCAAAAGTATTGCTTTCAAGTTGGACAGTGATAAAACACTTGGTGGCAGTGCCCTGCCTGCAGCCAGCTGCCAGAGCCAGCCTGGCACTGCTCACATGTAAGTCACTTGGTGGCTGGAGCGGTGTTTTTCCCTTCTCTGCCTAGCTCAAGGAGGGGCAGATAAATAATTCCAAGAATTCTTCGACTTGACAACTTTCTGCATGGTTTATGGGGAAGCAAATCTCAGTAGAGGCTGTTTTGCTTCTTGTAGCATAACCTTGTGCAGCAGAACGGCACTCGGGCAAGAAAAGTTTGGGTTGTGCCCACTGGCAGGGCAAGGGGAACATCCAGGCAAGCCCTTAAGGCTCATTTTATCTCTTGGTAGGACAGCTGGGACTTGGAAAACAAAGAGACCAACCAAGTAGGGAAAGGACAGGCTTCCAAGCCTTTTTAATGCTTTCCCGTCCCTGCACAACCAGTCCCAGCACCTCCCACCAGCTGCACTCTGCTCTGCACAAAACACTGCACGAGAGAAAAACCTGCATGAGAGAAACAAACACCTGCCCAGCAAAGGTACAACACTGCTGGGCAGAAGGTCTAAGGCAGAAATACCCAAAGCCTGGTAACGTCCCTGAGGATCGATGGACCCTCCTCAGCAACATCCTCCTCCAGTCAGCCTCACCCAGCCCCGATACAGCAGCAGCCTCTATGCCTCCTCCTCTCCTCCATAAAAGGGAGGTTGATGCCTCCCTCCCATGGGATCTGAGCCAGTTTAGTTAAACCAGTGTAGAAACTAATTTAATTTAAGAGGAAACTTCCACGCTCACTTGGGTTCTGGTTCAGCTGGCAGGTTTTGGGTGCTGAGCAGCCCTGCCACAGGCACTGGTGTAACAGACAACTCTGATCCAACTCTGTTACACCTTTTGCAGTGTGGGTACACACCCAGGGCAAAGGGAGGCTTTTTTGGGAGTTTAATTAACTGAGAAAGCCAAACCTTCCTTTATTCCCACCTGATTCGAGTGTCGCTCCTCACAGCAGCGTTAACAGAGCGAGTGCAGTTGCACTGGTGAAAATGCTCCTGGGACACATTTTGCATCCCTCAGTGGGCTGAACAGAAATATCAGAAGCACCAACTCCAGACTAATTAGCTCCCTGGTTTAATTAGCATTCCCACAGCAGTCCGTGGCGGTCGCCCCGGCGCGGGTGGCACGGCTGGCGAGTGCCAGCTGCCCGTGGGGCAGTGGCTGCACACCTGGACACGTGCCAGCGGTTTCCCAGAAAGTACTGGAGCGTTCTGTCCCCGTTTCTCAGGGCCGGGAGGATTTTTGGGCAGCACAGAGACAGAGCCCAGCGGCCGTGGGGGCAGCAGGGTCGGGCGGCGCGGGCTCACCTCGGTGATGCGCGGGTTGGAGCACTTGACGTTGTGGCTGGACCAGTCGAGCCAGGGCTGGGCGCCGGGGGAGCCGCAGTGGGGCCGCAGGGTGCACTTGGCCTCGCCGCTGCACCAGCCGCACTCGAACTTGGGGTCGGCCTTGAGGCACAGCCCGCAGCTCTCGCGCTGCGCCGCGCACTTGTACAGGTGCACTGCGGGACAGGGGAGAGCAGGGACGGTCAGGGACGGAGAGATTGCCTCGGGACGCAGCTGGGATGGAGGGATTCCCTCGGGGTACAGCTGGGATGGAGAGATTCCCTTGGGGTACAGCCGGGATGGAGGGATTCCCTCAGGACACAGCTGGGATGGAGGGATTTCCTCAGGACACAGCTGGGATGGAGGGATTCCCTCAGGACACAGCTGGGATGGAGGGATTCCCTCGGGGTACAGCTGGGAGTGAGGGATTCCCTCGGGGTACAGCTGGGATGGAGAGATTCCCTCAGGACACAGCTAGGATGGAGGGATTTCCTCAGGACACAGCTGCTCCTGGACTTGCCCACCACAGCAGGGGCCCAGCTTTGGCTCCCCAAGCCGCAGGTGCCCCTGCACAGGTGGATTCCAAAGCCAAGGCGGTGCCAGTGGGGCTCAGAGAGCAGCACCAACAGTGCAGGGAGCTGCTCTCCTCCTCAGGGTGCTCCTCGGGGGTCCCAGTGTCTCTGCCCCAGCAGTCCCTCTCCAGCCCCCCACCACCCACAGCCTGAAGCCAGTTCGAGCAGCTTTTACCTTTCAGATTCTCTGGGTTGTCAATGACAAAGTTCCCATTCCAAACCACGGCAAAGTCCACGGCCAAGTTGCTGATGTCCATCCCATCATAGAGGTACTGCAGGGGAAGATCCACAATGAAATGCCTGGGGAGATGACACTCACAGACAACGAGGGTTTTTTGAAAGAAACCATCTTTATTCTCTGCTTAAAAACATCTGCTGGTGCCTGAGACACCACACTTTTACACTTCATCTCCAGGGTTCTGCTTTGAGTCCCTTCTCCTCACCAGGAAGAGATAATTAAATCAGTTCTAGTCCTTGTGAGATGTAACAGATTAATTATTCCACTCGCAGTGGTTGCTCTCGTCACTCAGTCTCTGGCTTACCAACACAGCCCCTCCAGTTAACCAGACTGGGACTGCTGCCTTCAGGCTGTTTCTTGCCCAGTTTGTGCACCCCGGTGTGACTGGGAGCTCCAAAATCCCACCGCAGAGCTTTGCAGGTGGAACAGGGAACAGTTGAGCAAAAACAGATGGTGCAGAGCCCCAGCCACTGCTTCAGCCTGCTCTGGGATAGTGCTGGCTTGAATTATTCCCCTTCCTACGGACATCCTGGGGGCCGTGGCTGAGCGAAGCTGGATGCTTCAGCTGAATTCCCAGTGAATGCTGAAATTCCCATTATCACACTCAGCACTGGCCAGGCCTCACTCTGGTGCTCTCTTTAGGCCAACCAAGAGCTGCTAAAAAGACTAAATAAGGTGAGTGAGCACTGCCATCCTCTCTGGGACGAGGGAATGGTGATTAAAGCAGGGCAGACTGCTCTGCCTGTCCCTGGGCAGGAGTTGTGCAGTTTTAACTCACACTTGACTGTACAGGTTCACCCTGCCTGGGTTTTACTTAGCTGGTGTGGAACAAGAAGCTGTGAGTCCAGAATGGCCCTTACATCCTCCCCCTACCACTTCCTATCAGCCTAACAGCAATAAAAGTGCTTCTCTAATGCTTATAAATCACTCTGCATAGGAAAAGTACTATATACTATTAATACATTTATTATCCACCAAGCTGCAAGGCCCAAAGACGGCCAGCGATGTATAAATATCCAGTAAAATTTTTAAAAATTCAAAACTTCATTAACAATTTAAGACCATCTGCACTGAATATTCAAGTGGACCCTGTTCTGCTGCCTAAAACAAACTGACTGTGCCCTGTTTGCCCAGGGCCCTTTGTGAGCACATGGTGAGCAGAGGAAGGGCCACGCTCGTCCCTGCTCATCCCCCAGCTGTGAAGGGACACAGGAGACCCAAACGGGGGCTGTGGGTCGGGGTGGGGGTGCCTCCATTTGCCATTTGTGTTTTGGCAGCCCCAGGTACCCACCAGGGTGACTTTGGGGTGCCCTGGGGTCCATGGCAAGGCTGAGCCCTGTCCTGTGGAGGGGGATTATCCTGCCCTGCTCCTCGGGCAGCATCACTCCGGTGATTCCCCTCTCCCCGCCGTGCTCTGCTCTCTCCCGCGGCAGTTTCCCTTTCCCCCTCCTCCCCTGCTCTCCAGCGCTGCTCTATTCATCCAGCCACCATGACCTGGGATTCGACAGCTCCCCGATAAGGGGTCTGTGATTCTCCTTATCTCCCCGCGTGTGAATTAGCCTGCCTTAACACCCTCTGCATTCCCTCCTCCTTCTCCTCCTCCCCTTCCCCTGGCTGACCCCCCACCAGCAGCCAGGGCACTCCAGATAAGGCGTCTCCTCTCCGTGACTGAACCCCTCGTGGGCATTCTCCCACCTGGAATTCGGGATTAGAGGTTTTCCACCCTCCCCGCGGCAGTTTGGAGCTGACACCCCCTTTCCGGAGGCTCCCCCCGGCTCTCACCGAGCTGTTCTGGCACTGCACGCTGGAGCTGTTGAAGCGCAGGGCGGGCACCCTGTGGATGATGCCCTGGATGCTGAGCACGCACTCGTAGCCCCTCTGCCCCGACTGCGGCTGCGGCAGGTTCCTGGCCTTCAGCGTGATGGGCTTCACCTCTCCCACCGGGATCAGGATCTCCTCCGTGGGGAAGAGCTGGGGGCAGTCCTGGCAGGCAGCGAGAGAAGGTGGGAGGTTAAGGTGGGCTGTGGTGGAGCTGCAGGGGTGGCCAGGTCTGGGCCGATGTCCCAGCACATCCCCAGCGCCCAGCACCTGCCACTGCCCCGTCCAGCTGCGGGTGAAGTGCAGGGATACAGAACCCCCGGTGCAGCCCCTGTGCCCCGGGGCTGGCACTGATTTCCTGGCTGCAGCTGCTCAAGGAGGAACACCCTCTTTGGGGATAAATCCAAGGTGTCCTCCCCGCTCTGAGCTTCCCAGGGGTTTTATCTGTGGAGCCAGCAGCTCCTGCTGTACCCTCCTGAGGAGCTCAGCCCCTTATCAGCTGCTCCAGCCCGGCTGAGCCCCCTGCTCCGGGAGGGGACGGGCTGCTCCCAGCCACAGGGGCTTCTCCTAATCCCATTTCACCCCTCAGACCCCTCATGCTGTGGAGGGAGATGGATCAGCCCAGGATGTGCTTCCCTCTCACGACCAGGCACTGTTCCGCTTTGCTTTATCTCAGTAAAATTAGGCCAAGGTGCCATTAATTTCAGAGGGGACATTAAGTTCTGCTCTACCTGCTCTCACTCCTCTCCATGCTCCACCAGCTCTGCCTTCCTGGATGGCCCACCCAGCTCCTGTGCTGTGGCTGGCAGTGTTTTCCTGGGCTGAGAAATGCCTGGGTGGGATTCTGCCTCTGCCAGCTGGGTGGGCAAAGCATCCAACCTGAACTGCCCCAAATCACAGAATGGGTTGGGTGGGAAGGGACCTTAAAAATCATCCCTGGAAGTGTCCTAGGACAGGTTGGATGGAGTTTGGAGCAATCTGGGATAGTGGAAGGTGTCCCTGCGCACGGCAGGGGGTGGAAAGAGAGGATTTTTGAAATCCCTTCCTGTCCAAACCATCTGTGATTCTGTGAAACACTATTGCACAGAAGAACAGCTCTCCAGTTCTCCCAAGCACAAACCAAATTTCTAAATGAAACCCTGAGATGGACCACAAAAAATGACTCATCAGCACCTGGTAACTGTGTGACATCCCTCCTGCGAGATCTCAACATTCCAGACATTATCTCTGCACAACACACTGGGAAATACCATTTCTCTTTGATTTCTACACTGGGAACCGCAACATGCCGAGACAAAGGCTCTGACCATCAGCAGTATTTACATTCTGCTCAGCTCCAATTTGCTTTGATCTAATGGAACAAGGTACCTAAGTACCTGTGAGCACCTGACACTGAATGATTAATCCCAAGCTAAAGCAGGAGTTTAGAACAAACACTCTGACGTCTCTGTTCCCTCTGCCAAATCCCAGACTGGCATCCCGAGCCCTTTGCCTCCCAGCTTGGGGATGAAAGGAAATCCTACTGATGGCAATGCCAGGACAGCCATCCTGCCCAGGATCCCGTGTGTCCAGGGGGGCAATCCCCACCTCCCCAAGCCAGGCTCCCCCTCCAGCTCCCGGCCAGGGCCATGGGAAGTTGTTTCACCACTGGCTCAAGCCAGCTGTAAATGAGAAACAGATGCTCCCCCGGTCTGGAGGAGCCACTAACTTAAACTGCAGCCTCGTAAACCTTTTTAGTGGCACTTTTCTGTATATATATTTTATTTTACTTCTAACGGGGACTTTCACGGATTAACAGCCAAGAGCGATTTCAAACTCCATCAGCCAGCACGCTGCGCTGGGGAGGGAAGGGAAGCCCTTTCCTGCACTGGAGTGGGTTCGGAGGCTGGAAGGGAACGGCATTCCCTGCTTCCCACTGACCCTCCAACCCCAGCTCACCACCAGCAAACTCCCTGGAATCACGGCTGGATTTTGCATCCAGCTCTTCCAAGCTGACTCTGCACATTCCTTCCTGTCCTAAAGCACCACACGCCTGTGCCACCTTCCACTCAACACCTGCCTGCATTTAAGGTTCTGCATTTCACCTCCAAGTCACATCGAGCACCAACAGGGGACAGGTGGCTCTGCTCCAGAGCGGTGCCCAGCCCCGCGGAACGCCCGCGGTTTGGAAGGAAAAGCAACCTGGAGCCGCAGAATCCTTCACCCCATTATGACTGGAAACAAAAAATCTCCACTCGCATCACCAGTGGGAGAACTCTAGTGCACAGTCCTGAAAATAATGAATATGTTATGGACCATTATCCTTCCTGGCCAGCTCCGTCCGTGAGGTGACTGCTAAAGAAAGGCTCCTGCCTTTCCCGACACGGGAGAGGACTCCCATTCCCAGATCTGCTCTCTGGTGCTGAAAATGCTGGCAGCAAAAATTGTTCTGCCATCATTAGAGACCAGTGGGACAACATAGATTTTTTTTTTAATTAATTCCTTTGGTTCCAGTGGAAGGAAGATGTCACATTGGGACTGTGGGGAAAGCAAGGCAGGCGCAGCCCGAGCAGAAGCGAGGCGGCCCCTCCGTGCTGGCTGACAGCTGCAGTGATCACACTAACAAGGGATCCACATTTTGGGATGGAGAGATCTGTAGGAAGATGCCAGACTCTGGGAAACTCAGGATGCTCGTGGGGAGCCCCACTGCTGCAGGCAGTCACTGCTGAATTTCTCAGCTGAGTGAGTGGAGCCGCAAGAGCTGCCAGGGCTGGCAGAGGGTTCGGGTCAGCTCGGACCCTGCACGTCCTGTGGAGCCCCTGTGAGCCATTTCCAGCCTTAGTGCTCAGCTTTCAGGGCTATTTTTTTTTGCAATTTGCTTTTTGCATTGCTGTCGCAGGGATGCGCACCCACAGCCCTGCACAGCCACATCCCTGCACCCTAAATCCCTGCAAACCCACGTTCCTGCACCCTAAATCCTTGCAAACCCACGTTCCTGCACCCCCAAATCTCTGCACACTCAAATCCCTGCACAGCCACGTTCCTGCACTCCAAATCCCTGCAAACCTGCGTCCCCACACCCCAAATCCCGGCACAGCCACGTCCCTGCACCCCCAGATCCCTGCACTCCCTCATCCCCGCACACCCAGCTCTTCCCACAGGCCTTCTGTGGGAGTTTTGGCTCTCACTGGTCGAAAAGCCAGTGTTGAGATAAATTATTTTGTTAGGGGTTTATCATCAGGCTCAGCAGTGCCTCTGTTGATGCTGATTCCCTTTACAGGAATTTCCTGGTGAACTGGGAAGGGGTTGGCAGCACCAGCCCTGCTGTTGGGGCCAGGGTCCCTCGTGTCCTGCTTTGTCAGGCTCAGCCTCGGTGCCCCATCCTGCGTTTCTTCCCCAGGATGAGCAAGAAACACCCAGAAAACACCGAATAAAGGTGGCAGAATACACCACTTGTTCCATAATCAGTTTACTTTGTTTTTTAATTCATGAGAGGTAAATCCTGCAGCGAGTTAGGAAGGCCATTATTGCCTCCTCTCGCTAAACAAACACGCAGAATCCTCTCATTATCCTCCTTGACTTCCCTGTGCCAGAATAAACACGGATCAGATCTGCTGGAGGAAGACAAGGCTCCGATGCCTGAGTGGCACAGACTCTCGGGGAATATTCTGCCTGTGAAGTATCAGCACACACAATTTACAAAGACATTTTATGCTTCTCCAACACTTTTTAGCCTCAAAGACTCCAAGGTCTATAAATACCTTAAAGACCCACGTTCTGCAGCTGTCTCTGGAGCAGAACAGAGCACCCATGGTTATTATTTGTGTTTAACCGAGCAGTTTTAGTAGGTCAAACCTCCTTGCTCTTATTTGGAAAAAAAATTGCCTAGAAATGGCAGGCAATTCTTCTGACTACGGGATTTAGCCCAAATGGCAGAAAATAGACTGTTTTTGTACTTTTCATCTTCAAAAAACCCCCACAAAGTCTCCACAAACGTTAACTTGCTACACGTATTTTAAAGTTATAAACATAACCCAATCTGGCACGTGAATGTAAACCCCTCGTTCACAGTTGTGCTCCCAATGATATAAATTACAGTCCCTGTCACTCATGGAAACACATTATCCTTCGTTTATGCCACTGGAAAGGAGAGCAGAGCCTGTTCCTTAGAAACCAGACATGAAAGAAAGGCAGCTGGAGCCCAGCCTGGTAAATTCCTTCCCCACACCATTAGTCCTGAGCTGCGGGCACGTGCTGTAACCTGGGTCTTCTCCATTAATTTGGGAGGCAGGGGGATATTTACAGCCACGGAAAGGCTGGAGGGAATCTTTCCCTCCTGTAAACAACCCTTTGTGTGCCAGAGGTGAGGACAGGAGCAGTTCCCTGGCACGGGAACAGGACGCAGGCAGGAACATCTCCCTCTGCTCCCTGCAGCTCTTCCCTGCCTGGCTCCTGCCCTCCAAACGCCAAACATCCACACCACGGATGGAAAAAGCACTGCCACAGCTCAGAGCTGAGGGAATTCTGCTGAAACCGGGTTCTTTGTTCCTATTTCAGGCCAAGCCATCTCCCCAAAGTCAGGTGTGACCCAGCAAAGGCAGTGGCTGACTTTGGAGGCCTGAGAGGTGGCTGGGCTACACCTCCCGCCCGTCTCGGCTCTCCTGCGATGGGGATTCTCAGGACAGGCAGGAGCATGGGTTGATGCTGTTTTGTTCCCTTCAAGGCACATCAAGCAGCACTCAGCACCCGAGGGCACAGCCAGGGGCGAGGGCATTGCCGTAAAATCAGTGGGAATTTAAAGGAGTCACAACGGCACTGAAATCACTGGATCCGAAACTGCGTGTCCCCAGACCAGCGTCCCCCCTGTGGAAATGGCATTATCAGCACACACTGGACATCAAAGAGGAACGGGTTCTCACATCCTGGGGAGCTAAGAGGATTTATTTGGTTCTAGTTCTCCTCTGGGATGGGGTGTAAGGATGTGTTTATGTATCCACATTTCTCCTCCTCTGGAAGTATCAAACATTTAGAGAGAGACGTCTTAAAACGTCACACACAAACCCAACCACACCAGACCTATTAAAATGATATCATTGGCTTGATCTGGAGTTTTGTAAAGTGGGACAATCAGTGCTCCAGACCCACGAGAATCTCTTGGAGAAATCCTGATTTAGTGGGAGCAAGGTCTGAGCAAGGTCTTCTGCTGACAGTGAAGACTCTGACCAAGAAAAGGATGGGAAAATAATTGCTTCTCTAATTAGTAACTCCTAAAGAATTGAGTACCTGGCAATGGAGACCTCAGAGGAGTTGGGTTCCCCCCATGGCAGAAATTCCCATGAGAAGGAGGATGTCAGGAACAGCCGGCTCTGTCCTGCAAGATCCCTCTGCTGTAAAGGCTGTGGAGGGCTCTGTACTCACTGACCAGTGACCCCAAACCACCTTTCACATTTCCACCTTTCCAAAAGCACCCGCCCACCTTCGGGGCTGCCTCTGCACCCCCACATCTGTCCCTGAGCTCTGCCCTTGGCTCTGAGCAGACAACTCCTGTTGCCAGGGCAGGTGGAGGGATGACAAAAGCTCTCTGGGTTGTACTTGCATGGAAGGCAGGGCAAAAAGGCAGCATTTAGCTCGGTCAGTAGAGGCAGAAGCTTTCAAGGAGCAAGAGCACAGCTCATGAAGAAGGAATTTCTCTCCCCCATCTCCTCCTGAAGTGGCTGAGGCTTTGAGCTCTTGTTCCTCCTCCAGACAGACAACTCCTGGGAGCATCAAAGGGAGCTCGTTACACATCCAATCCCACTGGGACGCCAGTTCTGATGGGCCAGGACTAAAAGGGAATATTCAAGATATTTTCCCTTAAATTAAATATAAAGATGCGAGCAAATTTGCAGGCCCGTGTGAACACGCGTGTAAACCTTACGTAAGGAGAGGCACAGGGGACTGAAAGTAGGGCACAGACACGGAGCTCCCCGGCTCCAAGCACCACTGGCTCTGCTGGGGAGGGAGCGAGGGGAAGCACAATTTCCTAATACATCAGGCCGTGACACAACGAGAACATTGTGATCTGAACTGGTCTAGGAGAGGAGACTCTTCATGAGGCATTTACTTATTTCTATGTTGGTGAAGAGCCCGTAGCAAAGGCATTATCACCGTGCTGTGTGTGAAGAGGAAATTCATTGGTCTTCAGTAAGCAAATAAATTTATTTGGGGTGGTTTTGCCTGTGCTCAGAGGTCTGGAGAAGAAATGATGGACAGCAGAGCACTTGTATCGTTATCATCAGCCCTTATCAGAACTAATCACCAGGAAGGTGTGAGATATCCCAAAGCATCCCCTGGTAAGAAACAACCTCTGCAAGATGAAGATGACAGAGGAGGTTCTTCGGAGACACGACAGCCCTGTGATCCCAGCAGGAACTTCCAGAGATACCAACTCCTCCGCTCTCTCCCTCTGTGTGATCTGAGGCGAGTCCTGGGTGCGCCCAGGAGGAAAACGGAGATAATGAGATTGTCCTACTTTAGCAGAGACTTGTCAGACGCTTCTGAGATGCTGGGGTTGGAGACCCAGGGAACGGAGAACTCCGATTGTGCAGCCCGGGAGGACAGGGATGCTTTGAGAGTGAAGGAGAAACTCCCCCATCGCTCAAGAGAAGGAGAAGCAAAGGGTTTTGCTTTCTCTTGATTTGGTGAAAGGAAGTTTCTTGGCTTTGAACTGGATGGAGAAAGCTTTTGGTTTGTTCCAGGGAGGATGCTTCTCCTTGGACATCCGTTCCCATCCCAGTCACGCTGCCCTTCCTTGGATTTGCAGATTCCCACCCAGGTCCTTCACACGCAGCTCAGAAATGACTCCCACCTTTACCTCTGAATCTTCTGGAGCATTTTAGCCAGGGAGACACGAGTTAACCAGTTAGCAGCAGCCTGGCTAAACCTTCAGTCACTTCTCTTTGACAGCTCAGTGTTTACTCCACTGACTGATCTCTTCTGCTTTTCTCAATCTCCATCACTCACTGACAGGGATTTGTCTCGATGCTGGCACACCTTCCTCTCCTTCCTTTTTCTCATATTTGTAGATGCCCTCACTGCTGCCTTTCCCACTTCCCAGGACTCTCAGGATTTCCAAAACATCTTTTGAACCATTTTTCCCTTGCAGCTTTAGGATCTGCACTCATTTCAGGTGCTACAAGCTATATGTAGGAACAATGAGGGCAAAGACCAGGACCCCAGCAGCATCAGGAGCTGTATCTGCTCTGGACCTCATGAAGATGAAGCAGGCAGGGGGGTCAGCCAGGACAAGGGTGCGGAGACCCCAGACCATTGCTCCTGGCAATGTTCAATCAGGAATTTGTGCGAACAAACCCCTTTCCTCCATGGATCCCTCCACCCTGGGACACACAGGAGAGCTGGCAGAGCCATTCACGGGCTGTGCCTTTCCAAGTGTTAAAAGCATTTTTGGATTGGAGCCCCACACCTTTTACGAACTGCTAAGAGAGATGGCTGCGGGTCCACAGCGCTGGAACCCGAACCAGCTCCCTTTTCCAAAATCTGGGGCTGTGCACTTTGGTAATTCCCTCCTTCATCAGCCCACAGTCGGGCTCCTGCCATAAATCCCAGCCCTGCCAACACGAGGCACTGAGCAGCCCCAGCCAGACCTGCTGCTGGCCCGCAGACAAAGCAAAGCCCTCCGTGCCAGGGCTGCAAAGCAGAGCCGCTGAAAGGTGCTGGGTTTGAGGAGTCTCTGGGACCCCCGGGGGAAAGCACTGCATTAATTATTGTAATTAACGAACCTGGGCATTCCCACACAGCAGGGGAGGGATCAGCTCTGGTGTTCAGGTCAAGAGCAGCACTTCAGTGACACCAACACTTCCCTGCTTCAAAGCTGCGTCTGCTCTTTTCAACACCAAAGAGACCCACGGGAAGCCAACAAACCTCACACAAACACTGGTTATGCTGCTTGTGCCATGGAAAAGCAAAGGATAGAGGGAAGAATCCCAGTGTGGTACCTCGGAGACGTTGATCCGTCCCTCCTGGAAGGAGCAGGTGGTGGGGTCGTGGGTGCAGAGGTTCCGGTACTTGCACCAGTGGCAGCGGAAGGCGCTGTTCACACAGGACAGGCACCTGGGGACAAAGGAGGGGTTAGCACAGGGCTCAGCACCTCGGCAGGGCTGCAGTCATCTCCAGGCCTGGCCAGAAATCCAGGCTTCCTGGGAAAATAATTTATTTGAGGGGGGTGGTTTTGATACAGCGAAAGTGAGAAATGGGTTTGGGAAAATGCACACGCTCAAAAGACAGACTTGGGGCTGCCTCACAATTTATTCCACAGTAAAATACAGGCTGGGATTTATTGCACATCACTGGATTGGTGTAAAATAGAGCAGGGCGTTGCACAGACACCAGGCTTGGGTTTTAGTTTCTAGAAAAGAAGGCAAGCCTGGCAAAAATGGGATCAGTTGTTTTACAAGTCAGGAATGCTCCAAGTCAACGGCAACACTTCAGCCTGGCCTTGGAGTGCAGAGGGTCCAGCAAGTGCCTTTGATTCATGCTGGGAAAAAAAATTAACTGTTTATGAAATGTTTTTGAAAGAACACAGACCCTTCTGAGCCCCGGGGGACCCAGCTGCCAGCAGAGTGGCCGGGTGGGTTTTGTTCCCCACTCGCTGCTGCCACAGAGACGCACGAGCTGTGACAGCTGCTAATCCTGGCAGTTGCCACCTCCTCCATCTCCGAGGCCACCCCTGGTGCCACGTGGCAGCTCTTGGTGGCACAAGGATCAGCTGTGCCCATGGATTCAGTCCCAGGCCAGAACCCGTGGCTGCAGGCACTGCGGTGCTGCCTGGAGAGGGAAGTGCCCGGGGATGTGCTGGAGCAAGGCCAGGGCGGGCAGACAAATGTCACCAGGGAAGTGGCAGCGTGGCCTCAGGCATGAAGCTCTGGGAGAGGGGGAGAGCAGCTCTGCAGGCTGGGCCTCTCTCGCCAGCTGGGCACGGGGACCAGGGCAGTGTGAGCTCTCGTGAGCTGCTGCCACCAGAATGAGCTCTAACAACTCGATTGTGTTCTCCTGGTGGTGCCTTCCCGGTGACCTCAATAGCCAAGGGAGCTCATTCTGATCGTGCACAGGCAAATCTGGGGGACAACACCGAGTGCTGTGAGCTTGTTTAATTACTCATTTGTCTGACCCATTTCTGTCTGTGTCTGTAGCACCTCACCCACCTGCCCTCACCTGGCCTGGCCTCCAGCATTCCCAACAGGGGCTGGTGGAGCTCCCAGTTTCCCCTCTGAGGGAGGGGGATCTCCCTGGCCACCCAGGCCAGTGGTTTGGTTTGGTTTGATTTGGTTTGGCACCTCTCCCTGTCCTGTGGTTTCTGTGGTTTCCTGGCTGCTGCTTCCAGCTCTCCCCAGGCCTGGCAGCAGGACAAGGTGGGATCCTGAGCTCCCAGACTTACACTGGGTCACCACCTTGGCTCTTTCACCCCGATACAGCTTTCTCAAGGACCAATCTGTCTCCTTTGCTTCTTTCTCCACCTCATCAGGTCCTTACTAAAAGACACTTAACAGGGAAGGTTCCCTGTCCCACCTGCAGCTCCCTGGGGACACAGAATCCATGGCCCTGAGCACGGAACCACCCCAGCCCGTGGGGTCACAACATCACGGGAGGGTTCCCAGGACCTTCCTGCCCGTCCCCAAACCCCTCCTGTCCCTCTTTCCCCGTGTCACCTCCCAGGGGTGTGTGCATCAGGTGCCACCTAGCCCCAAAGGGCTCGGCTGCTCCCCTGCTCCCCACACACCCCCAGCACTGCAGCAGAGAGCCTCAGGATCAATGGATCTCTCCTCTCTGCTGGCTGAGCCCTGGAGTCTGCCTCCTTTCTGCATGCTGTGATTCATTCCTGCCAGGCTGGCTGTGCCCTCCTTGAACCTGTGATAACGAGTCCGGAGTGATGTAAGTGCTGCAGAATTTACCACCCTGTAAGCACTTTATCTCCAGACACAAACGGGAGCAAGGCAGGGCCACATGAAGCCGAGTGACAGCCCAGGAAGGATGTATTGCCTCTCCTGATCCAAACCTCGGCTCCTCCGTGGAAACAAGGGTCCCTGGAATGCCATTCCTCACACAAATTCCACACTGGGAGAATGCAGAGGAGCCTGGGGGACTGCAAGTGCTGCTGGTGCTGCACAGCCTGACCGAGGGACAAGGACCTGAGGACACAGCTGTGCTTGGGGGACAGCAGGACAGGAGCAGCAGTCATTGGGATTATGGATATAGACCCCACAGGCAGCACAGTGGCACTGAAGGATTCCCTGTCAGCCTGGTAGCTCTGCTCTGTGCTGTGGCTCGCAACAAAATTTAAATTAAAAATGAATGCCTGCCTAGAAAAACCAGAGGCCAGCCAAGCCCATGAGCACACAAACACACAAACCCTCTTCCAAGTGCAGCAGGAAAGGCCCTGGAGCTTGAGGCTTCAAACCCAGCACAGAAGGGTTGGGAGTGACCTTGTGCTGGCACTCGGTGACTCCAGCAGCTGCCCCTGCCCCAGGAGATGCTCCCAGCCCTGCCACCCCCATCCAGCTGCTGGCAGGTCCTGCCCACAGTGCCGGAGCTTGCTTTGTTTCCAGAGAGAAATCCATAAAAGCCTCAGGTCTGTGAATGTGTTTTTAAGGCCAGCCAGCTGCCTGCTGCCTTCCAGTGCCTGGGGGGATGTGATTCCACGATCCTCAACAGCACCGAGCCCCTCCACGGAGCCTCCACCGGGC
>VZTF01004913.1:602993-677573 GCA_013397755.1 Cnemophilus loriae | reverse complement strand
AGCCACCTGCTGCTGGGGGAGCTCGGCTTTTCATCTCCCTGCTCCCCCCCAACCAGGACCCCCACCCACACCCTGCCCCAGAGCACCGCGGGGTGCCTGTGTCCAGCAACGCCTCCAAAAAACCAGCCCTGATGGCAAAATGCAGCAGAGCCACGGGGTAAACGCTGCCTTGGAATGGTTTTGGGATCTCGCCCTGTTCCCTGATTCAGTCTCCAGTATAAAAAGTGAGCCCGTTCTGAGAGGCAGCCCAGGAATGGAATCGTGGAATCACGGAAGGGTTTGGGTTGGAAGGGAAAGCTCATCTCATTCCAACCCCCTGCCGTGGGCTGGGACACCTTCCACCATCCCAGATTGCTCCAAACCCCATCCAACCCCACTCTTGAACACTTCCAGGGATTGGGATCCACAGCTTCTCTGGGCATCATCTCCTAGAATTATCTCCTAGAACAGGAGCCACTGCTGGAAACAAGTGAAGCACCAGTGGAGCTCTTCAGGGGCCCCAGCTCTGGGTTCATGAAGAGCAGACTGTTCTTTTGGGGCTGCTGTGGGGAAGCCTGTCCTGGCCCTGCTACCATGGAGCTCTGGGCCCTGCTGTGTTCCACAAGGCTCAGGCTCCATAAAATGCCTCAGAAATACAAAGACATCAGCAGGGAGGCACCGTGGACAGCTGGAAGGATGCCAAGGGGAAAATGAGCTCCAAGCAAGTGGCGCTTCGGTTACGGGAAGAGAAAATGTGACAGCGGTGACATTAATGAGGTGCCAACCCAAAGACCAGCACTGAAACAGAGAAACTGCAGCCACCCACTCGTGGGTGCTGAGCCAGGCCTAGGGGAGATTCCTGCTTCCCAGATTCACCCAGTCTGGCAGAGCTGAGAGCTCCTGGCCACCCGTGAGCCACCCTGGAGGGGACAGACGGCTCCTGTCCTGCCCTGGGAGGTGTCTGGCAGCGCAGGGAGGGAGTGAGGACAGGGCAAGCACTCACTGCTGCCTGCTGCCAGCCCATCCTTCCCTGTGTGGGATGCATTTCCTAGGGATGAAGCTCCCTGGGTTCAATAGGCTTTGACAGGAGCGTGGATTTCTCCGGCAGCAGCCCCAAAGGCTCTGCTCCACTCAGCTGATACTCCCAAAGCTGCCCTGCACCGTCTGACACCGTGTCACTGCCCAGGAGTTGTCACTTACCCTGATCCACGGGGATGGCAGGGACATCTTTGGCGGGTGGTGACACACAAACCACCTGGCTGCCCGAAACCTGCCCCTCCACCTCCGTCAGGTTCCCGAAGAGGCAGCTGACACCGGCACTCAGGTCTGGAGCGTCGCTCACCCGCAGGCTGAGCTGCAGCAGGGACACCGGGGAGCAAAACAGAGCTGTGAGCAGGCAGAGCTGCCCAAATCTCCCCCAAATTCCCAGTCCTAGCTGTCTGCCCTTTCAAAATGACCCCCTGAAATCACCCACCTGCCCACAGGTGGTGGCCAGCTGCCATTTCGTGGGGAAGGGAGGAGGAAAAAGGAAGGCAAGGAAGTTCTTTACGGATACAAACCCACCTCACTGAGCCTTTGGGTAGTGCAGGTCAGGAGTGGTGGCAATGGCAGATTTTCGTCCCCTGGTTGCTCTACAGAAGCTTTGCCACCCCCAATGCCTGTGCCAGGACCCTGAGAGCAGCAGTGACCGCCCCCAAACCCCTGAGCTCAATCCACCTCCCTCCCCACTGCATGGACAGGACAGACCACCCTGCCCTGGCCTGGGAGGAGCGAGTCCCCAGTGACCCCATCACAGCTGGGAGTGTCCCCATGGCAAACCAGTGCCTGGAGGCCTGAGTCCCCTCTCCCCACACCATTTTTACACGGGGTTCTGGGGGCAGCCTGGGAAGGGGAGGCAGCAGGACCAGCTGCCATGGGGGCCGGGGGGCTCTGGCAGCAACAGCTGGGAAGCTTCGGAGAGCCAGGCCCGAGCAGAGCTCACAGAGGAGCTTTTTGGGAAACAAAGCCTTTCCTTTCACCAGCTACAGAAACCAGACCAAGGGAAACGTGAGCTGAGGCACCAGGGGAAGGGGAATTTGTTTCTGCCACCCCCCCTTTGGCTTCTCCCCCGGCTCGGGTGACCTCTTGGCTCCCCGTCCCTCTGCGAGCGTGACTTCATGAGAAAACATTTGTGCCAGAGGGGAGGGAGAAAGGCTGGAGCGTGGAGTGTTCCCTGCTGGAGGTGCCCCTCCCGCAGCCCCCTGTCCCCCTGTCCCCGCTCACCGGGAGGCTGTGCTCGGACACGGAGATGCTGCTGGGCTGCACGCTCACACTCAGGCACTGGCTGATGCTCCCTGCGAAGCGGAACGGCTCCTCTGCCCGCTCACAGCGGTCCCTCGGGGAGCACCTGCCACACACGAGCACTCAGAGCACTGAAAACACCCACCCAGAGCACAGAAAACACCCAAAACCCCCGGGGAGATGTTCCGCAGCAGGACCTGGTGATGCCCCGCACAGGGAGCAGGTGTTGGGCACCAGGTTAGGACCAAAGGGTGCTGGAAAATATTCTGTGATCAGCAAAAAGACAAAGCCCGTGTATCCCATGAGTAATTCCTGTGCTGGGACACAATCCAGAGCTGCTCATCCCATGTGCTGGTGGTGCTGGGGGTGTGGGGTGAGCCATGAACTCATCATCTGCACACGAACTAAACCAGAAAGCAGTAACAGGCAGGGACATTAATGTCCTAATTAAAACCACCCAGCTCACTAATCATCTCCTCCTGGAGCTGAGGGTGAGAGACAGCCAGGAATGGGAGCTTCCAGCTGCTGCCAGCGGTGCTTGGCTGGTGCTCATGCCTTGAGCTTCCAGCTCCTTCCCATTCCCAGCAGCAGGAATCAAGCCTCCAAGCATGCCAAGGTGGCTGGGACTGCTCCGAGCATTCCATGTGCTCCAGCAAGGCTCCTTATCCCTGTTTTCTACTGCAGGTGTCCTTGGAGCAGAGAGGAATCCAGTTGTTTCCAGCAGAGCACCCACTGGGAACCAGGGGAGGACTATCAGTGTTCCAAACCAGACTGCGGCGCTGGCATCCCTCCAGGATTTCCTGGTTTATGTCATTTGGGGAAAATCCTTTCCTTCCAACCCCCCTCGCTGGGTGCAGATGACAAATTCACCTTCAAGGTCCCTTTGAACCCAACCATTGTGGGATTCTATGGAACAGTGGGAGTGAGGCTGTTTGCTCTAGCTGAAGAGCAGTGAAGTTTCCACTTTCCCTTTCCAAACCACCCCCGTGATCCCCAGCAAACGCTGGGGCTGCTCTCCTCACCCTCTTCCTTTTGTACCTTTTCCTTTAGAGCATAAAGGAGCTGAATATGAATGGTGCCAAAGGAAGAAATATCGAGGTCTAAGTGAATCTCTAAGATAGCCCTAAAGTGAGCTCTTGACTGGAGCCTTTATCTCATTGACTCGCTGGAATGGCTCTTTTTTATCATCCTATTTATGGCAACAGCCCCAACAGAGATGAATGGGCCTGGAGACAATAACACACTTGCAGAGAGCAGCACGGGGAAGTCTTGCAGCCTTCAGACCCCACTGGGCTGGAGACATCCTGTAACAATCTCCTGGAGGCCTCAGATCTCTCCCAGAGAGCAAAGGATCCTTCTGCCCATGCAGAGGACGAACAAATCTCCTCCTCCTCCACTCCTCACCCTTTCAGCCATCCCCAAACACAGTGTGAGCATCACCCCCTGACCCAGCGCCCTTCCACGGAGCAGCTGGAAGCAGGAACGTGTGAGAATGAAAGGGGAGGGATGACAAATTAAATACAAACACTCCAGCACTTGGGGCCTCCAAACAAAGATGACAAAGAGGCTTCGAAGAACAGCAAGATAAACTCAATTATTTACAGCTTATATAAAAAAAAAAAGCTAAAAAATGATCACTGTTCCAAAGTGCAGATGCTTGAAGGGAGAGTTGAGAAATCCCATCAGGGAGGAGCCCTTGTTGGGAATAGGTTAATGCCGAAATGTCATGGCCGAAAGGGCAGAGGAAATGACACTTTTCTCTCCTCTTGTCATTGAGGGTTTTGTCTCTGCAAAATGAAGATAACAACCTTTACCTGCTTCCCAGGTGGCTTGTGAAGATTCAGCTCATTAGCATGAGGGAAGTGCTCGCTGATCCTACAGAGGAGCTGCTGCAGGGGCAGCACCAAGCGCCCCCAGCACAGCTCCTGGTGCAGCATCCCCTGCCCACGCTGCTGCCCCAGCCCTGGGGAGGGCACACGGGGGTGGCTGCCCCGAGGGCAGAGCCCAAGGGATGGGGATGCCCAGGGATGGAAAGAATTCCCTTCTGACAAAGGAGCTGTGACAGTGACACCACTGCACAAAGGGTGGCTCAGCTGTAGGGCTGGACAGGCTCGTTTGGAAAGGAAAAAAGCTAAAAAACCCCAGAAGATGCCCAGAGTGCCCTGGGGTGCTGCTATGGGATGCTCAGAGCTCTGCTGGCACCCCCAGCCCCTCCCTGAGGGCAGCCTGTGGGATGCTCAGGAGCGGAGCTGCTTCTCCTGCACGTCCCCGAGCGTGGCCATGAACCAGGCCCGCTGTGGGGAGCTGCTCTGCACCCCAAAGCCCCGAATCCAGGCCGGATTTGCAGAGGAGCCTGCAGTTCCTGCTCCCCTCCAGCACCTGCTCCTCAGGCAAGTGGCCAAGCGCTGCTGTGCGGGTCCCTGAACTCTGCCTCCCCCGTTTCCACGCTCCCCGTGCATTAACGGGGCCGCTCTGTGAGCTGGCACCACGCCGCAGGGATTTCTATTCCCCTGCTCCAGCCTCCTCCAGGCTCTCCCCTCCTCCCCGGAGCTCCTCTGCCCGGTGGTCTCCCTTCCGCCTTAGGAAGTGCTCGTTATTATGGCAGGGCAGAGAAAGGAAGGGCACGGACACCTCCTGAATGCAGAGAGAATTTCCTGGAGTTCCCCTGAAGAAAAGCACCCTCAGCCCTTTGTGCCCGGCGGTGTGAGGGGGGCTGCAGCTCCCAGCCCCGCTGCCGGGTCCCCCCGGGAACGGCTGGAGCTGGGACCCCCTGACCTTAAATCCTTGCAGGATTTAAATCTCTCCTCCTGGTGCATTTAAAAGGGCTCCGTGCTCTGCTGCTGTAACCTCGCTGGGAGCACAGCCCCACTCACAGAATCACGTCTGCTGTTGCCTTTAAAAATTCCACATTATTTGGGATTTGCAGCTTGGGCAAGGAGCAGGAGCGTGCAAAACACTGGGAGGAGCGTGCAAAACACCAGGCCTCCATTCCCACCAGTTTAAATTCTGGTTTTCCATCGTGTCCACAACGCCCTGCCCACGCTGTGGGTGACCCACTGCTCCTGAAGCAGGAGTTTATTCTCCTTCACCTCTCCCCGGGAGCTCGGGGATCTCCAGTGGCATCCGCGCTGCAATGCAGGGAATGTCCGAAGGAGAGAAAAATGGATTTAAGGAACTTCAGCCTAATTCGTTCTGCGTGGGAGGCACTCGGAAGCTCTGAAAGCTGCTTTTATCACCAGGGAACGGCCAAGGCTGGACTTACATGTGGTGGAGGGAGCACCAGCCGCAGTGGGGGTCCCCCGAGCTCAGGCACTCCTGGCAGGTCGTGTACTGCTCACAGGACTCCACGGGCACCCGGGACACCTGCAAGGGAACCACACACACTCAGTGCTGCTCTCCCCCAGCAAAACCAGAGCGGCCCCAGGTCCCGCTTCGCCCCTCGGAGGCGCGGAACACAACAGCAAATCCACAGCCTGAAATGAATTTGTTCCAACATCCAAGAATGGGAATTATTGGAGATGGAGACATGAGGTCAGCCCCTCCCTTGGGTGAGTCCTGGGCACACAGAGCCCCAGCCGGGCTCCCACGGTGGCGCCAGCTCCTCGAACCCCCCTGCCCAGACCCTCCCCTGGGGCTGGAGCTGAGCCCTCTCCTCCCTGATTTACGCTTTTCTGTCTCACCCTTCCCCGGGGGAGCTGCTGCAGGGAATAAATCACTGGGATTCTGGCAGCTTGTTTAGTCTGGGTGGGTGTTTCACTGCTTTGGCCACTCTGAGCCCTTCCAGCAGCAGCCACTTGGGCCCCCAGGCCTGACCCACTGGGGGTTGCTGTCCCTTCCAGGCAGGGATGCCACAGAGGGGAGCACAGGTGGGAACAACCCCAAGTGCTGCTGTGAACCCCTCTCCCACTCACGGCACACGAGGAAGGTCCCTGCCTGATGCCGAGGTGCAGCTCAGTCCTGACTATTTACCAGCACTGAAAACCCCAAAGGCTTCAAAACGACACCAGGCTTTAACCACAGGTCACTGCTTGGCTCCAGCAAAGACATTTTTAACCTTTTTAACCACTTCAACCTTTCCAACACATCCTTTGCCACCTCCAGCATTTTTAACCACTTTGACCTTTCCAAGACATCCTTTGCCACCTCCAGCTGCAGGGTGGGTTTGCATCCCCTGGCTCTGTGCGGAGCTCCTGCTCCGTCCCTCTACAACTCATGGAAGAAATCCCTTCCTATGAGGTTGGGAGGCACTGGAACAGGTTTCCCAAGAGGCTGTGGGCTCCCTGTCCCTGGAGGTGTTCAAAGCCAGGCTGAACAGACCTTGGAACAACCTGGATGGTTGAAGATGTAGCCTCATGATCTTTAAGCTCCCTTCCAGCCCGCACCACTCCGTGATTCTATTTCCATTTCTCCCACCAGATACTGCAGATAATCCTCGCCCAGCCTGCCTGCAGCGCTCGGGCCCCGGGAGCGATGCCTGCAACTGGCTGGGAATTCAAACAACTGTTGGATGGCCCTGGCTCTGTCCGTCAAAACAGCACCCGGCTCCCAGCAGCCGGCTCTGAAAGGAGCAGTGTCTCCCCAAACAACGGCCACTGTCACGCCAAGTGCTGTTGACACAGTGAGAACCCAGTTCCTCTCTGAGGACGACACCAATAGGGCTGCTATTCTTCTTGTTTCCTCAGCCCCACTCAACAGCTTTTCCTGGAACAGAGATCGCCCGGGGAAGCGCGGGGTTGGTGTTTTCTCGCCGAGGTGGAGCACGTGGGGTGGGTGGAGGGCTCGGTTTGGGACCCTGGAAATGGGGGGTGTGAGGGGCAGAGCTGGGAATGCCTTCAGCCCGTGATGGATGGAGAGAGCTTCAGGAGTGGAGAAGAGAAATTCAGGGTCAGAGGTGGAAACGAAGGGCTTGGGTTGGATTCGTGGCTGCAGAGGGTGCCTGGGGTGCCCTCTCAGGGTCTGCACCTCGAGTGGCCTCAGCTGATGTGTTTTTTCCTGCTTTGCCTCTCCCTTCTAAGGAGCAAAAAGCACTTCGCAGACGGGGTGGGAGCAAGCCCAGGAGCCTGGTGGCAGGAACAGCCCCTCAGGACGGCCTGTCCAGGACTTATTCCTGCAATGACACTGCCCACACCCACCCCCAGGGACCACCCAGCGTCTCCCAGTGCAGACCAGTGCTGCAGCCATCACGCTGCTCCTGGGCGGAGAACCAGAAGCAAACACGTGTTTTTCAAACCAAACAAGCATCCCACGGGAGCTGTGGTGGCTCTCAGCATTCCCTGTGGGAGACACCGGCCAGCACAGGATGCATCCAGGGATGTCACTGGGCTTCCCCTAAAATCTGCCCAGCACGCTGAGCTCTGGAGGTCGGGACAGCCACAAAATCACCCGGCACTGCGGATGCCCCTGCTCTCACCCACAAAGGGAGGCTTGGCAGGATCTGTCCCTGTGATTTAAATGCAGCTCAGGGCTTGTTTCACGTTTGTGAAGAGCTGGATGCTCTCGCTGCGCTCTATAAATAACGGAGGATTGGAATTATGTGAATAAGAGTTCATTAGGGATGATTTGATGTTGAGCGCTTCGTTTCTTTTTCTGCTCAGAAGCTGCGGCTTCTGCACATGATAATTCTTTAAAAACCACACAGAGATTTTGAACAATGTCTCTAGAGGAGCATCTGTGTGAAGGACAACAGCCAAGAATCCAGCACTGCCGGGGGATCTCCTCGCTCCTGAGGGCACAGCCCTGCTCCCCCCAGCCCGACTGAGCCCTCTCTTCCCTCTCCCTGTGCCAAAACGAACCTGCTGCTCAACCATTAAATGACAAAGTCTCATTATTACTGTCCCTGACTGCCTGACCCATAACAGCAGCAAAATAAAATAAATTAAAAAAAAAAAAAAAATCAATACAGACTCTCCAAAACACACGAATTCGAACTCTGCCAGCCCCTGGAGCAAATAAGTGCAAGAAACCAGTTCCAAGTAAATAAATAAATAATAAATAAATAAAGACCTAAAATAAACAGCCAAAGCAAAGTTTCCACAGCTTTTGCGTGCTACCAGCCCAGGCCTGTGACCTCCCCTGGCTGGCGACAGCCCCTGGAGCATCCCACAGCCACGGCACGCTGCCCACAGACCCCTCGGGGGGCTGGAGTTCAAACAGAAAATCTATTTTTAATGACTTTGGGGAGTGGAGTAGAGATGCCAACTAGTTCAGTGTAATTAAAGCCATCTATCACTCACTGAGCAGGAGCCCAAAGTTGATGAACTTTCCAATGAGATTTGATTCTTTCCTTTATTCATGAGAAAACTCCTCTTTGTGCTGGGGCAGGAGACGTGAAAAAGTGTGGGAAGGAGCAAGGAGGACGCCTCAGTTGCAGCCATTAATGCGTCAGGGTGACGGGGAAAATAAAGTCAGACTTTCTCAGGGGGCTGTAAAAAGTTTGACAGAGTCCTCTTCCGGCTGTTCCTCTCCTGTGCCTCCGTGCAGAGCTCCAGGTGGAATGTCCTGCTGGGCACCTTCGCCAAGAAAAACCCTGGTGTGCAGGGATGGGAACGCTCTGGCTTCGCTGAGCAAGACACGTGGGTGCAGTCTGCCTCAGGCTGTGGAAATTCCTACCTGGAAACTGCTGTTCCTGGCTTGTGCAGATCTCAGACACACCGAGACTGATGCCAGCAACAAGTGTGGAAGGACCAGGAGCGAGTGGGATGCGGGAAATGCATCCTTGGGGCAGAGCCAGGACACAGAGGAGAGGGGAAAGGGGGAGTTTTAACCACAGATAACTGAGGAGCATCCCCAGGATGCTGTGGAGCTCCCAAAGGTGGGAGTGGCTCCAGCATCCATCCCTGTGCCACGGGAAGGCACCGAGCAGGTGAGGAGCAGGTGAGGGGCAGCTCTCCCGCCAGGTCCAGCCACTCCTGCAGGACCAGCTCTGCTGTCCCACGCCCCCAGCACAGCGGGGAGGGTTCTCAGAGCCCCCGCTGGGCTGTCAGAACCAAATCAACGCCTGGAAGTTCTGGCAGAGAAGCAGCGAGTGGGAGAAGACACGGAGACAACGTTGCCATGGCTACGAGGGGATTATTTAATTACGGCGCTGCAGATGCACGCGGAGAGAGCCCCTTCAACTCTGATCCAGGCAACCTTTGCAGCGGGTTTGGCTTTGCTGCTATAAGAACCTCATTAACATCCGACCAGGACAAGCTGTGTTGGAGCACAGGGGACCGGATCACTCCCCGAGTGAGGGATCAGATCTTCTCCAAACATTCCCGCCTCCTTGGCTCCCTCGTACCCTCCATGCACCACGCCAGGCTCCTGAGGGAGGTGATGAAAGCAAGGACAGCCTCCTCTGGGAAGCAAGAAAGGCTGAAAAAACAGCAAATATCCCAAAGTGAGGCTTGCTCAAGCAGGAAAATTGTCCTCGAGCCAGAGTTTCCTCCATCCATCCGGCCCAGCATCCCGGCAGGGCTCGGAGCAGCCTCATGTTCTGGCACACAGGCTCCTGCAGACAAACGCTTTCCTGTGGTTTACCACGGCTCGAGTTAATCATCACATCAATATGGAACATCTGAGCGGGGTTTGTTGGAATAACAAAGTGCCAGGCAGAGATCCCAGCCCCGCTCCCAGGAGCAGCGCGGTCTCGTGGAAACCTGCGGGAGGGGAAATGGGTTTTCATCTCCAGCACGGGCTGCACGTGACCGTTCATGGGACGCTCGGTCTGTTCGCTCTGGCAGCTCCCCCTCTGCCCCCGCCAGGTGACAGTGACACTCCGGGGCTGCAGGGTGGGCCCGTGCAGGAGGTGGCACAGGGGCAGGTGCCCCCTGCCTGGCACAGGCACCCGGTGTCCCACCCCTCACCCTCCCTCGGCTCCCAGCTGTGGAGGGAGGCTCAGCCCAGCATTTGGGATCCCACACTGGCATCCACCCCCTGCTCAGACTGGCACAGCAGTGCCAGCCCTGTGTGACAGTCACCGCTCCAAAGTGCCTTGGCAGCACCAGCTCTGCCTCCTGCCTCGCACGGACCATCTGCATCTGGGAATTGAGGGGCCAGGGATGCCCGGCTGCCTCCACCTCCGTGTGCCCACTGCCCCCAGAGCTGGAAAAACCTCGTGCACACACAAAATCAGGAAGCAATTCCTTCATCTTCAGCGCTGAAATAAAATCTGGAGCGCAGACCTGGCTGAGGTATCCACAGGAACTTCTGTAATGGCAAATGCAGCAAAATTCATGGATTAAATAACGAGGTGCAGCCACACATTCGTTCCTGCCCTGCTCCTCTGAGCTGCTCCTGCCCCCAGGGCGCCGGTGACACTCCAGTGTCGCCACACAGGGATGGCAGCTGGGGAGAACAGGACCCTCAGCAGATCCTTCTCTTTTGGGACACTAAACCACTCAGTTTCTTGCAGAACTGACCCACAGAACCTCTCCCTGACAAGAAAAGGGGGTGATGGGGGTGTACACGTGCCAATAACGAGGAATGGGATGCTAGAGGTCTCCCCCCACAAGGAGGGGTTAGGCTGTGATGGATCCACATCACTGGAAAACCACCACACCTCAGGGGAGCTGCAGTTCTGTTCTTGACTGCACAAAAAGGGTCGAATGAGTTCCTGGAAATCAGGATCATGGTCCAGGCAGGAGCTGCCCTGCTCCTCAGCAGCCAGGGTGACACGACCTCCCTGCTCCTGTGGGAGTCTCCTCTGGGCTCGCTCTGGGTTCCAGGATGATGTGCCTGGAGCAGCCAGGGGCACATCCCAGCGCTCCTGCCAGGGGACATCACTGCTGCCATCACAAGTGGCTTCCTGACGTGTTGGCACCGTCTTCTGACGCCGCTGGGCGAGGCCACCCTGCCACGGCCACCAGCTGATGATCACTGCCCTCTTCTGACGCCTTAGCCCAGGCCTCCGGGGAACTAATTAATCAGGATAAAAGGGGGGCAGCTTTCCAAAATTTCTGGGCTCAGGTGGGGATCAATCCAACACAGTGAACTTTCATCTCGCATCAGTTCACGGCCTCTGCGTTCTGTGCTTTGCCTGGCTGCCATGGAACTCCTGACGGGCTCCCTGCAGCCATTTAAAAGTTTTAACAGAAGCTCAGAAAATTAATTAAGGTGAATAATTATAAAGTGTGCGCTTCGTCCCCTCTCTATTTGGCGAGAAAACGGCAAAAATAGAATTTGGAATAATTCTGGAGCGGTAACCAATGTAATTAGGTGTTCAACGAACACTCACAATTGGGCTGTGCTTATTAAAATTACTGTTTTAGTTGGAACATTTTGCCAGAGAGTCATTAACAGCACAATGCTCCCATTCCCCGGGACTCTAATTAGGCTTGGACGCCTCCAGCTCAGGGATGCCCATCCCTGCTGCCCATCCTCAGTGCAGGTGATGCTCCGTGGGCACCCCAGCAGGGCTCCCTGGGCTCCTCCCAGCCCCAGGGTGTGGGGACTCGGCCAGGAGGAGTGTGGGGACAGGGACAGAGCCCCTGGCATGGGGCAGTGGGAAGAGATTCCATCCTTTGAGGGTGGGGAGGCCCTGGCACAGGGTGCCCAGAGGAGCTGTGGCTGCCCCTGGATCCCTGGCAGTGTCCAAGGCCAGGCTGGACAGGGTTTGGAGCAGTCTGGGACAGTGGAAGGTGTCCCTGCCATGGCAGGGGTGGCACTGGATGGGCTTTAGGGTCCCTTCCAAGCCAAACTTTCTGGGATTCCGTGATTCTGTGATCTCGTGAAGGTGGGGATGCCTTAGAGGGGGGACTCAGCTTGGGAGGAACCTGAGCACCCAGCTGGAAACAGCCTGAGCATTCATCAACAACATCCCTGCTCCGAGCAGCTTCCTGGACTGGCTTGGAGGTGATGGAGCCTCCAAAGCCGGAGTCACTGCAGCCGAGTCCGAGCAGGGCTGTCCATGCTGGGAAGCGCAGACACCCAGATCCTTCTGAAAGCCCTGAATCTCCGGGATGTGGGTCCCAGGCAGGCTCAGAGCCTGCTGCCTGCGAGTGCCTTCAGCCGTCTGTTTCTCCTGGCTCCCCAGGAGAAGCACACGCCAGACAGCAGAGCCCCTTCCCCCAAGCTGCCAGCCTGCAACTCACGAATTCACTTAAGTTGTTAAAAAGGATTGTGGCAGGCTAAGATAAAACAGAAGAGTTTAAAATGACAAACAGACTCCTAAATGGGACTAGAGTCTTAATGAAAACAGTAATGAATGAATGAGGCAAGCAAATATTCCCCATTAATATTAGACAGATAGATTAGATCCCTGGGCGCTGCATTTAAAACCGACATGAAATTACTTCAATTACTCTGCATTGATAAATAACAAGGCCGTATTTACTGTTAAAACACATTTCCTCCACCCTCCCCCACGCTTGCTCTGGCTTCTGCTTCTCAGGAGGGAGAGGAGATCACTGAGAGGATGGAAAATGCACCGGGCTGGAAGCTTCCCCCGCCTCCGTGCTGCCCACAGGAGAGCGGGGCTGCTCAGCACCCACCCAAGGTGTTCCAGGGCACCTGCCCCGAGGACCAGGCCCATCAGGCTCAATCACCACCGTCAGCGCTGCTATTTCAGCCCCGGCAGCGCCGTGCGAGAGGCAAAGCAATCACTGACGAGCCACTTCAAACCTGATGCTCGCAGCATCCTTCCCTCTCAGAAATTCACTCCACTTCCCCTTGCTGGTGGGTACAGCTGCTCAGCATCCTCCTTTCCACGCTGGGAAAGTGAGATTAACCTGATCAGAGGCCTCTTCTAATGAAGAGATCATAGAGGGATAATTCCTGGGTGTTTGGTGGCATTTACATGCTAATGATGAAAGGCACTCTGGTAAAGGTAATGTCAACACGAGTCCCTTGTCCTTGCATCTCAGCCTCCAGCCCAGCCATCTGTTCTCAGGGTTCAGAAAAGCCCTGGAGAACAGGTTGCTGCTAGAAAAAGCTGCAAAAGCTCCTTCCCAGCTCTGCTGCCTCGGCCTGTGGAGCTCCATGCCTGGCTGGGCTGTCCTTGATGGCTGGGGATGCTCAGAACTGATGGGATGAACAGCACTGGAAGCACACCCGGGCTGCACTGGCAAACCACTGATGTTTTGCTGCTATAAGATCTTAAATAGCTGCAAAAAACCCCTTACTCAGCCTCACTCTGTATCAGTAAACAAGAAAGACATAAAATATCTCATTTTGGGGATGCAGGAGCAGCCGGAGCGTGGAGCAGTGAAGCATCCAGAGAACCCGAGCCCGGAGCCCAGGTCCCTGCTGCAGATCCAACATCCCACATTTCCTGAGGGAGAGGAGGGGAATAACCCCCTGCTTCTCCCCAGCTGGGATGCAATCCCGTGGGGAAGGGGCACACAGCAGCTCCTGGTGACTCCAGCTGGGGGATTCACTGAGCGTGGGAATGGGGGGCAGGAGGGCTGAGGGATGTACCAGGCAGGGATAAATTCACTTCCCAGGAAGGCAACAAAACCCAGGCTTGGTGCTTTCCCAGCCCAAAACCAGGGGTAAAACAGCCAAGTGGAGAGGGAGGAACGCACAGAGCTCTTCCCACAGCTCGGGGGATGGATGACCTTTCCAACACTATACCTGTATAAATCTTATTTAATGAAATAATAAAAAAAAAAGAATAGATGAAGGTTAAATCATTCCCTGCAGCAGATTTACACTGAAAACAAAGCCTGTTCAGACAGCGGTTGGTTTACACAACAGCACTTTAACATTCCTTTCCTAACGACTGGGGTGACTCCTGACCAGCCCTAACCACAGGATGAGTGATCCAGAGGCAGCGTGCCAAGACGGAGGCAAAGGAAACAGCTCCAGCCTGGGGTTTACTTTAAACACGCAATTAGGGGTTTCGCTGGGTCACGAGTCACAACACGGGCGGTTTTCACCCATCAAACCTTCCCCACAGCGTTCCCGAGGGACGTGACTTCATTTGCGGTGCCACCACAAGCGAGCACTTCAAACACCCCCCGGCCCTCCCCGCCCGCACCGCAGAGCAAACACCGCTGCCTGCGGCTTGGAAGTGCCCCTGGGAAAGTGCG
This sequence comes from Cnemophilus loriae, assembly GCA_013397755.1. NCBI lineage: Eukaryota > Metazoa > Chordata > Aves > Passeriformes > Corvidae > Cnemophilus > Cnemophilus loriae. The sequence goes on along the minus strand of VZTF01004913.1, from coordinate 663,306 downwards.
AGCACCAACCAAGGGCCTCCCGTTGTGGGAAATAAGAGCTGGGATGGTTTTTGTAGCCGGAGAAGATCGGGTAAAGGGCTTGGCTTTGATCTTTACCTGCTTTTGCCTGGGCTGCTGTTTTGCTGCATGGGAGATGTGGAATCAAAGAGCAGCTCTGGGGCTGTGGCGCTGCCTTGACGGAAGGCAGGGCTGATAGAAGCTCAGAGCTTCCACACAAACCCCAGAATTGCTGCTTTAATGCTCCCAGGGCTGCCACGCCAAGGCACTTGTCCCTGGAAGCCACATCAGCTCCTGCTGTAAACAGTTGCTTTGACATCAGCTTCTCACTGTCCGGATCCAGCACTCAGAACGGTGGCATTTTGGGCAAATAATGCCATGAAACTATTTCTGCTCCATCGGAGCCTGAGGAACTTCTGCATATATTTCCATAAATATCACTGGCGTCAGTACAGCAACAGACCCAACAGACTGCGAGGGGGATCCTGCAGACTGCTGCTGAGCCTACCTACAGAGCAGCTCCAGGAAAAGCTCTGGGCTTGGGAGGGATTGGAGAGGACAAAATTAACCGACTTCTGTGGGAATTGGTAGCCCTCAGCCCCCAGTGAGGCTGGGAGCAAGGGGGAATCATTGCCCCAGGAAGCTGAAAGTGGATGGCATTGAACAGACTCGCAGAGATCAGTTCATTAAGGACAACTTGGGAATGCCAAAAACCAGGGGAAGAGCTGGCGGATCCACGACCTGCTCAGTCTTCTGCCTCTGGCAGGGAGCAGGGCACAGGGAACCACCAGCGTGGCTCTTTCTGCCACGTGAGAGACATGAAACCATCACTCCTGGACCAAACTTGGTCCCTGGCATGATGTTTGTCAGCTGCAAACCTCCCACTGGGGGCAAACCCCCTGGAAGGGGACCTTCCCTTGCCTCAGCTGCCTTCCTGCTGGAAGCCTGCGCTGCAGCAGCTGCTCCAAGGGCATTTCTCCGCAGGGTGGCTGGCAAGGGACGGGGTTAATAGTCCCACTCCACGTGTGACCTCTCTTCCCCCTCTCTGAGAGCTCCTAATTACCCAGCTGAAGGAAGAGGGGCAGCCCTCGGGCTCTGCCAGCCCCCCGTGCTCAGCCCGTGCTGATGGCATCGATCTCGCCACAGCAACGCCTTCACCCCGGGAGGGATCCCAGGAAAGGCAGCTCCTCCCATCCCACCCAGCCAAGCAGGGCCAAAACCTTGATAAAAACACGAGCATCACTGGGTCCCTTCCTCCTAAAAGGAGAGCAACCTGGGGGGGGATGAATCAAGAACGCTGTTAATGAAAAGGTGCCCGCGATGGCTCGGTCTCGCTGCCCCGGCAGCCTGACAATTGGCAAATGAACCTCGGTGGTTTATGTGCTCCCCCTCTTTATTCTTTGCTCATAAAACTGGCAGGAACAGGGGTAGGACAGAGCTGCTGGCGGCAGCTGTGTTCAGTATGAAAAATGAGCAGCACATGCACGGGAGGCAGCTGGAGCGCAGCGAGGGACCCCAGGGTCCCTCGGGTTATTTCCCTCTCTCCACTGGGGCCCTGAGCTTAACCCTTGCTTTCCTCTGCTGGAGCAAAGCAGCCAAAGCCACAGACGTGGGTCACAGCCGGCGGTCCCCAACACGCGGTGTCCCGGGCCCGCAGCGCGTTCCCCGCATGTCTGGCGTGCCCGGAGATTAAAGAGGAGCTGCAGCCCTGCTGGAACGGGCACCGTGTGTGCACACAGCACAACAGGGCACAGCTGCTGCCAGCAGCAGAGGAAACATTATCCTCAGTTTATGGGCGAGGGGGCAGTGCTGGGGAGGGCGGTGCAGCGGGGCACGGCACAGGGGCGGCAGTGGCCGGAGCAGCGCCCCGTGTCCATCCCCAGGCTGCCCTTCCCCACACTTGATGGGCTGAAGGTCTCTGCCTGGCACTTTCGGAGGGCACACAGGCGAGGCGTGCCCAAAATCGCTGGCAGCACTCTGTGTCCGGGCCAGTGTCCCAAAGCCACCCCTCTCCTGCCACCTCGGAGGCAGAGCTGGAGTTGCCTTTGCCTTGTGCCTTCTCCCCACTGCTGTCCCTTACAGACCCCGCTTAGTGCCTGGCCACCTGCCACCCCTGGCACACACGGGGACGTGAGGCCACATTTTGTTTACCCTCCTTGCTGAGGAGCAAGCCCAGGCTGTGTCCTGCCACCCACCTTGCAAGGGCCCCACGTGTCCGAGTGGCCGCGGCGCAGCAGGGTGGGCACAGCCCCGCATCTGCCCGCTCCCAGCAGCCTCCCAGGCTGTGCTGCGCCTCAATGCCGCCTTTGTTCCTGGCTCTGGCACGTCCGAGGGTGTCAATGACACTGAAAAGCTTTGACTGGCCCTTTCTGTTTGTTTTCTTGGCACACGCAGGCATCGTTTCAATGGCCCGACCGCGGCTCTGCCCGCACCTCGCGTGTGACTGACAGGATTATTGAGCAGTGGCTCTGCCCACAGAAGGGGCTGGGCACCAAATGGGGGCATCCAGCTCCTCTGGCTGCTTCAGTGCCCATTTCCCTCTGCCTGCTTTTCCAGCACAGCATCCCACCCACATCCCAGGCTGGGTGACCAGTGGTGGGGCACTGCCCAGGCTCCCCAGGGAATGCCCCCGGCCCCAAGGCTGCCAGAGCTCCAGGAGTGTTTGGATAACGCTCTCAGTGATGCACAGGGTGGGATTTTGGGGTGTCCCGTGCAGGATTTGGACGGGATGAGCCCTGTGGGTCCCTTCCATACGCTAGGGTTGTATGAATCCTGTCTGGCAGAGCTGCAAGGTTCATCCCTCAGACACCCACATCCCATGGGATGCTGCCTTTCCAAGTGAGCTCTGTGGCAATGCCGGGGAGATCCAGCACAGCCATCCCGGCCCCTGCTCAGGTCTTCTCCACAGCCACCAAGGTCTGCTGCACACAGGGCAGGAACACGAGCAAGCCTCAATCCCCATTTCTGAACCATTCAGGCTTCTTCAAATCGTTCAAACACGGTGGAAACCTGGGAGGAACATCCCAGGCACGGCCGGTTTGTGTAATTTTATAGAGCCTTGAAAATCCAAAGTATTTGAATGCCCTAAGTAGCTTTAAAGGTCACAGAGTGGGATCATTGCTGCTTCCAGAGCCTGGCGAGGGCCCTGCTCCGTGTTTGCTCCAGGAACACTCCGCAGTCTCCACGGCTCTTTAGCAGGGATTGCTCTCTAACTCCATCACGCCGTCCTTGCCAGTCAATTTTCTGCTACTCCATCACTTTCCCATTTGTATATCATTACACGCGGCTGTCAAAAATAATTTAGGAACCTGACCGCCAGTGTGAGGAACGAACCCTCCTAAGCATATCCCAAACTCTCGAGTTCTGCAGGAAAATGAGCCCTAAGCCCTTTTCCCCACAGCAGGAGCCCAGCGTCCCGTGGCGGGTGGAGGACACGGGTCTGGTACCACACGTGGACACGGCAGTGAGGACCAAGGAAAACATCTCAGGAGACACCACGGCCGAGCTTCAGGGCCACACCAAACCCGCGCAACACAAAGAGCTGTCAGGACACAAGGTTTGATCATTCTAAGGGGATCCTCTCCCCCTGTGCACACCAAATCAGTTTGGGCTGAAGTTTAACACATTGTTTGCATTAAGAGACTGGGAAATTCATTGGATTCTCCCAGTTTACTACTCTGACAAGGCATTTTGCTTTTCCCATAGGGAAGACAGAGCTGGGCTGGCCCTGCCCGTGGTAACCTTGGGCATCTCACCCTGTGATAAGGTGCCAGACTTGTCTCAAGGCTAAAGAGGAGCCCTGAAGGAATGGTTTAGACTCCAAGAGCAGATTTAGACCAACAGGGACATCCTGCTACTCTCTCTCAATTCCTAGGCTGTGGAATTCCACTTGGCACTGCAGGCAGTGCAGGGGGAGCCTCACCAGCACTTTGTACAGGCAGGAAAAGGATCAGAATCACTGAATATCCTGAGCTGAAGGGACCCACAAGGATCAATTCCAGCTCCTGGCCCTGCACAGACACCCCAACAATCCCACCCTGTGCCAGGGAGTGTTGTCCAAACGCTCTTGGAGCTGTGGCAGCATCAGGGCCGTGCCCATTCCCTGGGGAGCCTGGGCAGTGCCCAGCACTCTCTGGGGGAAGAACCTTTCCCAAATATCCGACCTAAACCTGCCCTGACAGCTCCAGATCAAACCTCTGTGTCCTCTCCGAGCGTGAAGGACACCCACGAGGTGGGAGCAGGCAGCTCCTCCTTTGGCAACGAGCTGTTTGTGGGTTTATAATGGATTTACTGGGGAGGCTTTTCTTCCTGTTTTGTTAAACCCCGTCCTTCCCCTGGTTCCTCCACGAAGAAAATAAAAATAAAAATACTTATGATCATGTTCTTAGTGAAAGCCCTCAAGGCCCATCCTGAGCACTGCAGACAGATCCAGCCGGGATCACTGCAGCTCCCATTCCTTGGAGGCTTTTCTCCCTTCCCCTGCTCCCGAAGATTCCCTGGCTGGTGCAGGAACCTGCAGGATGAGCCAGGCTGGTGCTTCCCATCCGCGCCGAGCCTCGGCACAGAGCTGCTGCTGCTGCAATGCTTTAACTCATTTTCATACATTTATGCTGAGACTAAATTTGTCCCTGCATATTTTCCTCCCAAGCCTAGTAATCAGTAGTGGAAATAATTTGCTGTTGTCTGCTCTGATGTTGCCATCTCTTGCACACATCCAAGTGACAAAGACATCAGGCCCTCAAAGTCCGATTGAAGAATAATTGGAAATCCAAAGTGGCACTAAATGTTATTTTCTAAATAAAACGCATTCAATTACAGAGCATGAGGCTGTCAAGCATTAAAAAAGATTAGTTAGAAGCGGAAAAGAAATATTGTCCAAGCCTTCAGAGACTTCATTACATGCACAGGATACCTCTGTGTTCTTTGGGACAGGCAGGGGGAAAGGGAATGCAAAACTATGGAAATATTTCCAGCAGCCTGTGCCGTCCCAGATGGGCCTGGATGCCTCTGCACTGCTGTATTTGCATCTCAGTTGTTGGATAAATATATAGGGAGATAGATATATGGCTATATAGAGATATATATATATATAGGTGAGAAAGGCAAGACAGGTGAGGAAAAGACAGATAAATCAAGAGAAAGCAGAGAGCAGAGCAATTCCTGCCTCAGTGCCTGCAGGGAAGAGAAAGCCCAGCACCAGGACGGGCTGGGACAGGAGGGATCTCGGATCTGTGCAGGGATGGGGATGGCAGCCAGCCCTGGGTGTCCAAATCACCCCAAACCTGCAGAGGAGGGACAAATCTGGGCACAAATCCTGCAGCTGAAGCCCAGGGCCGTGTCTGTGCCTTGTCTGTGTGTTAATAACACCAAATATTGCAGCAGCTGCGCTCAGAACTTCAGCAAAGCCCAGCCTGGCCGTGGAGCACAAAGACAATCGTATTTCACCCGGTAGGAGCTGCTAAATTCACACTTAGAGCAATAAAGGCGCAGCCAAACAAACATGACCCCGAGTGGGATCTGTGGCTGTGGCAGCCACATCCCCAGCCTACACAAACAGGCCCAGATGAGGTGCATTTATCTCAGATCCCTCGTTTCAACAGCTTTCCTTAACAGCTCTGGCCCCTGGAATTAATACCCGGTGCCCAGCGAGCTGCAGGGGGAGGCAGAATTATTTACATGGCTGTTCTCCCTGCCTGCACAAGGATTAAAGGCCAGGTGAGGTTTCTTTGCGCGGCAGTTCTTAGTTTGGTTTTGGGTTGGTTTTTTTCAAAGAGAAGATAATTATCACCTGGAATTACTGAGGTGCAGATGCACCGAAGGCTGACCTGGGGCTGCTCCCCCAGCACAACAGCCCCGTGCTGGGGGAGAGGGCAGAGCAGCCCACACACAACTGGAGATGGATTTATTCCAGCCTCTGCTGCAAGGCTGAGGGCTGGGAAGCCAAATCCCTCTCTCCCAGGGTTTCATTAGCTGGGAATGGCTTTCTAACGAGATTTACACAACCTAGCCTGGAGCCTACACATTTTGCTCTGCACCCAAAGACAATAACAACGAGGAGCTCAGGAGGAGCCTCCCGTCCCTCTTGTCACCCATCCCTCGGCGCCGTGACACCGCTGCCATCACACAGAGCACAAACCCACATCAAACCCTGCCCCTGCCGTGGCATTGAGGCTCCAGTTTGAACTGACCCACAATGGGAAAATTTATGGTTGTGGGGACCACAGCCAGCGCCTCAGGGAAGGATGGGTAATTGCCAGCTGGGATCTCAGTGCCATTGTCCCCTCTCCTGCCACTGGGGAGTCCAGCTGGATGAGCAGCGCTGCTCCCCATCCCCACGGACACCACAGGAGGGGACCCAGGGGCTGTTCTGGGGGCTGTCTCTGCTCCACTGGTCCCCCTGTAAGGACAGGGAGAGCCCCAAACCAGCCACCCCATCCCCTGGACACCTCCAGCAGCGCCCTCTGAAGCGGAGCCAGGGAGGGCAGGGGACAAAGTGCCATTGCTTCTGGTGCCACAGCTTCAGAGTCGTGCTCATGGCTTAAAGTACCCCTAAAATGAACCAAAACTCAATGTTTGGACACTGCTCTCAGGCACAGGGTGGGATTTTGGGGTGTCCTGTGCAGGGCCAGGACTCAGTGATCCTTCCAGCTCAGGGGATTCTGTGATTCTGTGATCCCCTTATTCACTTTGAAGGCTCAAGGTCCTTTTTTGGATGGGCTCGGGCTGCTCTGGATCGCTGCATCCCCTGCATCACCCAAACGAAGCCTAAACCCAGCCCCCAACCCCCTGCTGCTGCCTCACAGGGATATTTCTCCTACAAATCCAACACTTCCTCCAGCATCCTGCTTGGACGAGGTGCCAGGGACGAGCTGGATCCCAGGCCACCAGCCTGGACCGCGCAAAGACCTAAAATGGAAAAATCCAGCTTGTTTTTGACTAACTGGAGCTTGCACTCTCCTCTCCGCAGGCACAGGAATGCTGTTTCTGGCACAGCTTCTCCAAATAAAAGTGTGGTCAGCTCTTTTTGGATGGACTTGGAGCAAATTGTTTTTGTGGGCAGCGCTGTCTGCTCGCTCGCACCGAGGCCCAGCCACACAGGGAGGAGTTATTTGTTAAACCCTGTCCTTCCCCTGGTTCCTCCACAAAGAAAATTAAAATAAAAATACTTAGAATCATGTTCTTAGTGAGGTATTAATAGCACCCAAGGCACTGACAGTTGTGAGTCACTTAAACGGATGGGGAAAAGCCCAAAACAACTGCAGGAGGCAAAGGAAACATCAATCCTGATCCCCAGTGCTGAGTGCTGTCCTTACTCCAGCAGATTGGGTGGGAATTGCTCCCCCACTGCCAGGGGCTGCCCCAGCTCCAGAGACTGCCCAAACAACCAGCCAGGCAGGCAGCAGTCCCTGACCAAATCCTGCCCGAAATGTCCAGGGATTTTGGCCATTTGGGTTTTGATGTGGCGCTGGAGGCCACGGCACCGCCCAGGGTCGTTAAGGGTGCCACTAACGAAGCAAAAGGCACATCCCTGCCTCTGACAGACTTAGAATCAGGGAATCCTGGAATGGTCTGGGTTGGAAAGGACCTTAAAGCTCATCTCATTCCACCTCCACCAGCCCCATCTTCTCCAACACCTCCACCCACCTTAGCAGCTGAGAGACCCTCAGTGCCCGCGGCTCCTTTTTGTCCCCCTCCTTACTCAAACCTGCCTATTCCTCCACTGCTGGAGTGGGATTCCAAGAGGGTCTTTTAATTCAATTATTTGAAAGCATCTCTGCTGCCTTGACAGCCCAGTCTGGTCTCCTGCAGGTCCTGCAGGTGTTTGGGAGCAGCAGCCCGATGCGCTGCCCTGCCCACACAGCTCCCAGTCCCCACTCAGCCTCTGTTTGAAAGGGAACACGAACGCAAATCAAACAGCCAGAAGGGCACGGAGCAGACAAATATGTGCTGCAAGAGAAACTGGAGAGACACGCTCTGAAGTGGAGCCAGGGAGGGGAGGAGGCAATGTGTCACTGCTGCTGGTGGCACAACTTCAGCAGAGCGTTCGGGGCTTAAAATACCCCCAAACCCATGCAGACTTGGTGCAGTGCGAGAAACTGCTCCCTGAAAACCTTCCTCCTGCTCCTCCGTGACCTCCATGGCCGCCCTGACCTCAGCACAGCACATTTGGAGCAATATTTTGCTCCATCTGAAGGCCAGATAAAGCAGCGCTCCCGTGCCAGCTTCCAGCACGCTCCAGAACGCCTGTGCCAACTCCTCTGCGACTGAGCAGCCTCTGGGCTGCAGGGACAACCATCCTCCCAAACACAGCCTTTTCCTGCCTCCTCTCCAGAGGAGAAAACACCCAGCACTGCCCGTTTCTCCGTAACAAAGGATGGTGAGCAGTCCTGGCAGCACGGGCGGGTCACGGAGTGGTCCTGCCTCTCTGCTCCCTTGGCACACACAGCACGAACCTGCTAGATGAGCCCTCAGAACAGTTTTAAGCCCCAAAATCTCTGCCCTGCTCTGTCTGCAGCTGGAATCAGCGGTGCTGTTCTGTCTGGGGGAAGGAAGAGCCGTGGGGATGCTCTGTGGAATTCGGGCTCCAAGGCAAAATCCTCAAACCCCCCTTGAGCTTTGCTTTTTTTGCCGTCAAACCCAGAAGTTTGGCTCTTCCAGAGTTCAAGGAGGTTTGGAGGAAAGAGAGAAAGATCTATAAATATTCACAGGTGTAGCTTGGCAGCGACAGCTCACACGAAAGCTCCTCTGCACCTCCAGGGCTGCCACGAAGGATCAGCCCACTGCTCAGCCAAGCCTGGAAAAGCGCCGCGGGCTACGGCCACTTCCAGCTGCTCTGCAGGGAGGGAACGCGCTCCCACAGCTCCCCAGGACCCAGCCGAGGTGCCCAGCACACCTGTGTGCCCTGCCAGGGGCATCCTCCCTCGGGGACAGGCACTGGGGCGCTTGCTGCAGCTTCCAAGGGGATTTTGTGCACTGGAATCAACTTTTCATGAACTTTTATCCATTTTAAAGGTTCACTCCTAGGAGTCCACAGGACCAGTTGCAGTTGGGAAGGTGATGCCCAGATTGATGGGGTCTTTATAAACAATCTGGCACTGCAAACCACGTCCAGTGCCTTCTCTTCCCACATTCTCCTCGTTGGAGCATCGACCTGGACAGCAGTGAAGTGAAGAATGGCCCTTGGTTGTGGGACTGAGGATTTGTGGGGTTTCTCAGATTTCCTGTGTGACTTAGGATAGGTCACACAGCATCTCCATGCTTCAATCCTGATCTAAAAAGTGATATTGCTGCTCCATCTCATAGGGAGGATAAAATCTGGGAGCGGAGAGCAAAATGTTCACAGGCTGGAGGGGTTGGCTGCAGAGAAACCAGTGGAAAAGGCAGAGGGAAAATAAAGAGGGAAAACAACAATCCCCCTGTGTGAGCAGCACGTTCCAAGCTTGATTACAATAAAAATAATTTCTTTAACACCCACACAGACAGCTCCAGGCCAGGATTGCTGTTCCCCCTCTCTGTCTGGCCCCCAGCACTCTTGGCAGGGCCAGTCCCGAGCAGAGCCCTGGGCAGGGCTGGGGCAGCCCCCGGTGCAGGGGGAGCAGGGAGTGTTTAGTCTGCCAGGCACATTCCTGCTCGCTGCTCAAATAAATACAGGATTATTGATGGAGCTCCTTCCCCCCACCAGCGTCAGCCAGAAACCCCAGAGTTATCAAGTGGCTCCTCGGAACAGCACCGGGATGGGGCTGGAGGCACCTCAGGGATGGAGGGACACCCAGGGCTGGAGGAGTTTCTTGTTTAGGAAGGCAGGATCTGCACCAGGTTTGGTGCTCAGGATTTCCATTTGGGATGCTGGATGTGCCCTCCAGGAGCATCCCAGGGAAATCTCTGTACCTCCCTCCAGAGCCACGCTCCAGAAAATATCAAAGTTTTTTTGCCACAGCAAAGTAATAATGGGAAATATATTTCCAGGGGAGGAGGAGGGAGAGCAAGAGCAAACCTCACAAAAAGTTGGGTTTTCCCTGCTTTACAACCAGCCTTAACTTTTATATTTAGTCCCAGCTTGCAAGACCATTCCAGCCACTTTCCCTGGGGCACATCCATCATCTTCAACCTATCTGGAAGCTGCAGGAGCTTGAGTCAAGTTCCACCTCGTCTGGGGGAACTTTTCAGAACCTTGAGGGGAAAAGGAGAAAAAGGCAGAAGATGCTCAGGGTTTAAGAGCCAGGGTGGATTTGAACTCTCTTAAATCCTTCTGCCCCTTTGAGCCTTGGATTCAGTCCAAGCAGGATCTGGGAGCCTGGAGAGGTCAAGGCCGGGGGTGGTTCTCAGCTGCTCCCCAGCCCACACAGCCACCAGAAAAGTGCCACATTGTCCCAAGCTTTTCAGGTGACCAGGGAAAGCCTGATCCAAGGGAAGCACTGCAGGAGAGACCCTGAACTTGCTGCCCTTCCTGGCGGAGTCAGAGACCCAGGAATGGTTTGGCTTGGAAGAGGTCTTAAACCCCATCCTGTTCCACCCCTGCCATGGGCAAGGACACCTTCCACTGTCCCAGGTTGCTCCAAACCCTGTCCAGCCTGGCCTTGGGCACTTCCAGGGATGAGGTAAACACTTGCAGGGATGAGGCAGTCCTCACAGGGAGCAGATCCAGCGGGACAAGCTCCTGCACATCGCGTCTGCAAAGCCCACAATAATAAAGTGGTACTCCACACCGCAGCCCTTTTTCCATTTCACCCTTCACTGGATCATTTTATGCATCTATTCCCATTGCTAATTCAAACTAATTAAAGTATAAAATAGAATAATTTGTGCCATTTCGGAGCTCCCCTCAGCATATTGTGAGTTATGTTTCCTTTCTGTTGGCGCCCGGTGTGAGCAATTCCCGGCCTCGCCGGCTCAGTACCCGCCAAACTCATCTGCTGGGGAGACAAACTATTCCAGGAGCATGGCAATGGGGAGAGGGGAAGTTTAAAGAGGAACAGGAATCCAAATTTGCTTTTAAATCTCAGAGCTGAGCACTGAGTGTGACATTTCAGATCTCTCCTTCAAGCTGTTTTGCCTCCTGGGAACACGGCTCTCTCCTTTTACTGCTGGTAAGGAAGACCTGGGTCTGTGTGTCCATCCAGACAGGAAATCCTGCAGCAAAGCCAGGGCTCTGCAGCATTCCAAACCCAGCCTTGAACATCAGCATCACCCACAGAGCTGGATGAGGCTCTGGGATAGTGGAAGGTGGCCCTGTCCATGGCAGGGGGTGGAAGTGGATGAGCTTTAAGGTCCTTCCCAACCCAAAAAGTTCTGGGATTCCATGAACTCAGCTTCTTTCAGGATGCAGCAGGGGTGGTGGCATCAAATCTGGAGGGACACCAGGCCTGCCCCCAGCTCCTGAGGATGTCACAGGTCCCTTACAAGCCCCGCAGCGCTGGGGAGCCGAGGCTTTGTGCCTGTGAAGCTGCACGTAAGGGAAATTCTAGAAATACTTGAGGACTGTGGTGGCTCGCCTGGAAATGAAACAATGGGTCTGTGGAAGAGGAGGAATTGGGAAGGGAAGCAAATGCTGAAGCAAACACATGGGAACCCTGTGGCTGTGACTGGCAGGGGAAGAAACAGCCCTAATACAAAGAAAAACCAAAGCAAAACAAACAAACTGCAGGCAAAGGCAGCCAGCACTTGAAAGGAACAACCACATGAGCAGTGTCTGAACTATAACTCATCGAGGGAAAACAAACCCACTGACCCCGAGCTCACACCGCAGCCTTTTCCACCACTTCTTCCCGGAAAGTTTATTCTTCAAGGATTCCTAACCTCAAAGGCTTCTGCCCTGCGCTGCCCACATTTGTTTTGTGTCTGGACAGAAATCCCAGCCGGCTGGGGGGCTGTGGGGAGGCACTGGGACCAGTCTGGCCACCAGCACGTGAGCCCCAGCAGGGCCAGAGCTCCGCGGGCCTGACAAATGTGCTGGCAGCAGGAAACCAGAGCAGCCAGCAGGTTGTCCCACCTGGCTGGGCTGCGGCTTTTTGGTCAATTGATGTTAATTAACACATCCTCCTTGTCAGGGAGGCATTGTTAATGATCTCAGACAAGTTTTTAGCGGAATTTCTTAATTATTCCTAATTGACCGCAGGGAGGGAAGCGGAAAAAGGCGGTGTCAAGTCGGGAATTTTGGGAGGGTGGAGGAGGAGCAGGTGGTGTGGAAGGGGAGCTGCGCGAACACCCCACGGGGCACAGCCCTTCCTCTGGGGGATCCTCTCCCCACGCCGAGCTCCCTCGCTGTCCCAGCTCGTGGGCACAGGATGAGCAGGTGGAGGAGCCCATGGGAGGCAGGATTTTGGACACCCCTGGTGGGATTCAGCCGAGCCCTTTTCCGTGTGCCAGCGTTCGAAGTTTGCTGAGATTACGTCCAACTAACTGGCTGTTCAACTAGCAGATAATGTAGTTAAAAATTTAATCAGTTCATTTTTTCCCTCTTGATGACTCCAGACCCTTTTATCCGCATCTCTTGCATTTTTTATCATGTTTTCTCAGTTCTTTTCAGGACACCATCAGTATTTACAGCCCTGATGCTCCAGGACTGATGGGCTCCCCTGTTTTTCTCAGCCCTCACTCCAATCCCAACCTCTCCTAAATTATCCGGGCAGCTCCCGTCTGCCTCCCCCTCACTCAGCATCCAGAAAGTTCAGTCCAAAGCAAAGCAGTTTTCACAGGACTGAAACCTCTTGGGGTTACAGGACAGGGGAATGCACAACAAATTATCCCTGGAGAGCTGAAGCTCCTGGCACAGGGGCACTTGAAAAGCAAATATTTCACTGCTACCAGAGCAGATGAAAAGACAATTTCTTTGCCTAAAGACAGTGATGGATGTGTAGAGGGAGGGGGAATTCAGTCAGAGAAAAAGCAACAGGTCTGGGAATAAATAAAGAGAAGCTGTGGCTGCCCCATCCCTGGAGAGTTCAAAGCCAGGTTGGACGGGGCTTGGAGCAACCTGGGGTGGAATGAGATGAGTTTTAAGGTCCCTCCCAACCCAAACCATTGTGGTTCTCAGATTCTATCAAAGAACACGAAACTCTGCCCTCCAAAGCCGAGGTTCCCCTGCAATGGGCACATCCAGCACTCCCTGGAGGAGCAGAGGATCCCTCAGAGCTCTGCTGTGTTAATTGATATTCACTGGCTGGTTCTGGGTTCTCATCTCTACCTGGGGAATGCCGCGGTTCCCACCAGAGCAGGAGGCTGCTCTGTTACATCCCCCTTAAAACCAGAAGGAAACCATCCCCCCGTGGCTGAATTACCCACGGAGTGACCCCGGCTGGGCTGGGAGCAGCAGCGCTCCTGAGCCAACGGAAGGTGCAGGAATTGCGGAGGATGTCCACGGAAGGTGAATTTTGGATTTACAGCACCCTGGGCAGGTGCCTGGTGAGGAAGGTGCTGCTTCCCCCCTCAGCACTTCACCCCGGGGTTTTCCATGACGAGCACAAACAGCTGAGGGATCATGAGCTGGGAAAAGAGTGGGGAATAAGGAAGGGGAAATATGAGGTGGCACAGTTGTTTTCAGGCAGGGAAGAGGGAGCGAGAGCAGAGGGAGAACCTGCTCAGCTCAGCTCCTCCGCCCCTGCAGCTCCCACCTGCGAGGAGCCCCAGCTCCACAGTCAGGGCTGGCAGGGGTGGAAAGAGCCCTCCTGGGATGTTTTCCTCACCACTGACACGAGGATATTCCTTCCAGCGAGTATTTCCTGTGAGCGTTCCTATCCTGCTGATTTAAATCCCACGTTTACAGCCCTTGATTAGGTGGTGAAATCTTTTGGAGCCGGCAATCCCTGCCCCGGGTTTGATTGAGCTCCTCTCACTCCCGGCTTAAAAATAGCCAAATTCATTCTTCTGTCAAGAGCTGCGAAAATCTTTGGCCCCAGTTTTGGTGGTGCTTACACAATGCCCGGGCTGCAGCGTGCCCACCCTGGCTGGGGGCAGTGGGAGCCAAGGCAGAGCTGCTGCCCAGCCCTGCCCCAGGGAGCAGAACGGGTTCCTGCAGCCCCGGGGCCATCAAATCACCCCCATCCCGCAGGGCTGATCGACCCGAAACGCGCTGAGCTTCCAGACACTGGAAAAACCCGACTGCCCCGGTGACACCCAGACAATTAATGAATGCTCCAGGGCTGAATTACAGAGCCACTTCTCCTCAGCATCACCAGCACTTCTCCTGCGAGCCTCAGTCCTTCCCTCTGGAAGGAAGGAAGCAGAGATTTTCTGCCCGTGCAGGGGTTGTTGGTGTGGGCACTGTGACAGACTCAGTGATAAAATGGGAATTTTTCAGTCAGGGGGCTTTGGTGGCCCCACATTTGTCAGTGCATTGCCATTAACCCCTCCCTCACCTGCTGTTTGATCAGCTCTGGTGTCTCATCTGTCCATCTGGTGTCTCTCTGTCCACGTCTCACCCGTGGCCAGTGAAGCACCAACGTGACCAATTCCACTTCAGTATTTTATTTTCTGTGGGCTGTTTTGGGTTTTTTTCCTGATAGAAACTGTTAACTGAATTTGTGTGTGAAAAACGAGGCAGCTCACGCTGGGCAGTGGCTGAGAAGAGCCATGGTCCCCTCACTGTGGCCGTGCTGGTCCCCCCAACACTGACCCACCACAGAACCCATGGTGAATTTGGGGACAGGACCCAAAAATTGGGATTTTGGGGAGAGTAACTCTGCCAGCACCTGCCAGACCCACTGCTCTTCCCACCCTGGAACCCCACAAAGCTCCTCCAGTGCCGCCCATCTCCATCATCTCCATCATCTCCATCATCTCCATCGTCTCCATCATCTCCATCATCTCCATCTCCATCTCCATCTCCATCTCCATCTCCATCTCCATCCAGCTCTCCCCAGCCCTGCTCAGCCTGTGGGCAGGAATGGGCTTTGTTTGCTCCACCAACACTGAGAAATGAATTTCTGCTTTAAACAGGGTCAGAATCACTTCTCTTTTTTCCCTCTGAGTATTTGAAAGCAGGTGCTGCGGGAAGGGAACCTGAAACAGCCCCTAATAACCACCCTTAAACCGTGTGGTTCAAGAGCCCCGAGTGCATGGAAGCAAAGTTTCTTTATTCTTCTCTCCCCCGGATCGGGCTGTGCAACTGTTGCTTCTGTGCTTTGTGGGAGTGAAATCAAATGTCAAATACTCTGCTTTGGAAGGAGTTGGCAGCCAGACATGAAAGGCTCAGGGAGAGCTCAAAAAAAAAGAGGGAGGAAAAAACTGGAGCAAAGCACAGACAGGGCTGGGCCGGGCGCCAGGGGAGTGGGGAAGGGCTGTGCCTGCAGCTCCAGATCTGAGCAGGGAGAGGCTCCTTTCCCTGGTGCATTTCAGCACAAAGCTGGTCCTGGCTGCTGCCTGCACAGAAGGGAGCTGGGCTCCGTGCCCAGGAGCTCCATCCTTTGTGGGAAGCATCCCCACGTCCCCGCTCCCCCAGCACAATCCTGGTCCCGCACCCAGATCCCGTCCCAGGGCTGTCCCCGAGCCCAGAGGAGCTCAGGAGCTGCCACCAGCCCTACTGGGGAGCACCTTCCTCAGCTCAGTTCCACAGAACCCCGGCCCATTTCTCGAGAGCCGCATTGTGACACAGGCGTTGCCCTGTTTCTGGCTCGGCAGATTCTGAAATCCCCGGCTCTGGACAAACCTCCCCCCACGTTAACGCGCAGCACATCCCTGCTAGGAACAGCTGCTCTCTGTGGCATTTTCCCGTGGCAGAATTTCGGTTTGTTCTCAATTTCCAGCCTTCAGAGGCCATTTTTTTGCTGTATGTTCTCAGCCTTTCTGAGGGCACCTCCCACCATTTACAGCCTCAGCCCTCTGGAGCCGCTGGACCTCTCTCCTCTTGCTGCTGACCCCTTTTCAATCATCAGCCTCCTTTATAGAGAACCCAGGGAGAAATATATTCTTGGCTGCACTTTGCTGAACTATCCCATCGCCAGGATGGGGGCACTGGGGTCACAGGAGCCGACAAGATCCATATGCATTGGATGCTGGATTTCGGGACCCAAAGCACGCACTGCTGCAAGGGCAAAAGGCAAATCCTGTGGCAAATCCTGCAAGGAACGAGAGGCGACAGCCCCCAGCTCCTGGAGTCTCCCCAAGGCAGAGCTGTGGCTGAAAATGGAATTAATGTTCCAGGAATATTCTATTATTTGCTAATTCTCTTCACATCTTTTTGTTTCACAATTAAGCAAATTAGTGCTTTGATGAATATTAAGACGCTCTTGCCTCATAAAAGATGAGTTAGAGGCATTCCCACTGGATCTTGCTCCTAATGAAAACAGTTCCTCAACTGTTTGAGATCCACACTGGGTTGTTTCCTCCCTGGTGGGAGCACGGGCAGCACGTGGCTCCTGCACAAAGTGACCAAGCATTAACATTTGAATAAAATAATTCAATTGCAAAGTTTGCACAGATCCTCATTATTGCCATCTAATCCCAGCCCGAGCTGCAATGGGATCTGAAATTTGTGGCTGCTCATGCAAGTGTCTATCCCTGAGTGGCTCTAACAAGCACAAAATGCCTTCCTCAGCCTCAGGGATTCATTCACTCGAGGCTTGCAGCGGTGACAAGACTTTGCCCTCTTCTAAAACATTTCTTCACTGCTTTTAAATGACTTTATAACCGAGCAAAGGCTTTTCCAATTTTTTCTTTTCTTGCTCTAGGTCAGAAAAACAGTTCTGCTGGCTTTGGGAGGAGCTGGAGGCTCCCAGTGCGAGGTACAAGGAGAGCTGCTCTCTACCTCCATGAGAACATCCCTGATCACACCAACACCTCCCTGCAGCATCTCAGAGCAGGTGGGAGGGAGGACAGGTGGAAAGCTGTCAGTGACCAGAGGGATCACTCCACGCAGAGCAATTTAACAGCACCCAGACACGTCCAGGTGCAGGCCCTCTCCTGCCTCCAGCACCCCCGAGGCACCAGCCCTATTAACCTGAGTCCCACAGTCGTGAGGAACAGCCAGGAAAACACTCAGCAGAGCCAGTGAGCCCCAAAATCTGAGTGCTGGGGGCTCCGCATGGTTCTGTGGCTCAGAGAAGAACAGAAGGCCCCAGATTGTTGACATCATTCTGGCTCCCCCTGCACCAGCCTCCCGTGGACTGCCAGCCATCAGTTCCCATCATAATCACTTGGGTTGTGCTTTTTTGGGGTGGGCACCACCCCGGGGCAGGAGCAGAGCTGGCACAGAGCAGAGCCAGGGTTAATGGGGCCTGGTCCCCCCTCTGTGCAGCAGCATCACCCACTGGCAACCCCCTCAAACGCGCTGGTAAATAACTAAACAAACAAAGAAATGCACAGAGAAACAAAGCCACCATCAGTTCAGCCACTGCAGGAAGAATTTTTTCACGGAAAGGGCGGCCAGGCCTTGGCAGGGGCTGCACAGGGAGGTCTGGAGTGCCCATCCCTGGAGGTGTCCACCCAGGGAGGTGGCACTCAGTGCTCTGGGCTGGGGACAAGGTGGGCATCGGGCACAGGTTGGAATCGATGGTGACTTAAGGGGATTTTCCAGCCTCAGTGATTTGGATTCTGCGCTAAAGGATGCTCCCAGACAAACCCACGCAGACCCTCAGCCTGCCAGCCTTGCTGCACGAGCAGCAGCCCTGGAACCCCCGCGGCTCAGGGCCGAGGCAGGAATGGCTCAGAGCCCCACACCAGCTCAGTTCCCATCACTTCCAGCCTGGAGCAAGCAGGTACAACTCTCCCTGGAGCACTGATGACAATCTCTGCTCAGGAGCAGAAAAACCCGAGCTCCTCCTGGCGCTCCAAGCTCTTGTCCCCATCCCAGCCCCACGGGGCTGAGCCCGTGTGCTCCGGAGCACATTCCTCAGGGAAAGGAGCTGGAATCAGCACGGCAGGGGAGCAGGCACTCACCTGGCGCTCTGCCATGACGTACAGGTACTTGTGGTCCGTGGAGAAGGCCATGTCCCGCAGCACCGGGCTCCCGTCCTTGAACACCGTCACCACCTCGTACTGGATCCCGCCCTGGGGAGGGCCATCTGCTCGGATCTGCAAGGAGCACACACGGATCAGAGGGGGCCTTACAGCAGCCAGATTCCGGCTTTATTTCGGGGGATGGTGGGGCGAGGGGAGGAGGAGGAGGAGGAGAAGGTAGGAAAAGGAATTAATTCAAAACTCTCAGCTCCAAACTGGAGACAGAGCAGAGGCAGCGGGCAGCGCGTGGGAGCAGGAGCTGGAGCAAAGGTTCCTTCTCCACTGGAGCCGATGTGATTTTGCCAATCCAGGAGAAATAATGAGGAAGTTTTGTGGTTGCAAGGTGAGCACAGAGACTGCCAGTGAGCTATGACTGACCATCCAGGGGGAAGGAAAACTGTAAACTTTTAAGATTCTCTCTAAAATAAACCTGAAAGGAGACCACAAAACTCTACAGCCGAGAGCAAAGCCAAGATACTGCAGAGGTATTTTTTAATTCTCTAGATACCTATAGAATGACACCTGGACAATCTCCATCACCTCTTCCTGCCACAGAATCCTCCTGGAGCATCATCCCTGCTTAAAACCTGGAGATGCTGCTGCCACGTTCCTGTCTGCAGGATCCAGTGAGGCAAAGCCAGCCCAGCCCGTTCTGCTGAGCGAGCAGAGCACCGACAGCACCACAGGGCCCGTTCAGTTTGGGCTCCAAGCATCCTTCCATCCCTCCAAAACAACTCCCTGCTCCTGCAGGAAAACCTGCCCAGGCTGTGACAAACCCCATCCCTGCCAGCAGCCGCTGCTGTTGAGGAAACGCCTTCTCTTCCCAAAATTAATAATTGATGGCCTCGGGGGCTGTGCGAGGGGAAGGGAGGAGGATAAACAAACTCTTCACATTGTCTTTCCCACCAGGATTTGCATGTTTGGAGAGCCACTGGATGGCAACGCGGCGTGAGCAGCGCTGGGAGAGCCAAGGGCTCGCAGCGACAGCCGGGGATGTGCCGGGGATGTGCCGGGAATGTGCCGGGGATGTGCCGGGAATGTGCCGGGATGCGCCTGCTGCCCATCCAGGAGAGGGAACACGGCCCTGGAAACACCCCTTATCCCAGAGATGCCATCTGCTCCTGCCACACGCCGGGCTGTGCTGCCCCAGCCCGTTTTGCTGCTCCATGATTCCCTGCCTGGCTGCGGAACGGAGCAAAAAGCAGGAAAACCCGAAGCCTAAACCTTCACAAAAGGCAGGAGGGAGCACAGAAAGGGCTGGCTCTTTTTTCTGGTTCACGTCCCCAGGAGGTAAGAGAGCAGGTTGTTAAGCATCTTAAGGTTTATCTGAGAAATGAGCCACCCCAGCTGGAAATACCAGGAGATCTTCACACTCCGAGAGCAGCGACGCTCCCCTGCACCCTCCTCCAAATAAATCCTCTCCTTGGAAAGAGCCCCGGTGCCTCCTGCCATGTACAGACATGTTGGGTACACACAAACACATTTAGTTTCTGGATTCCTCTCCTTTTCCCTTTGCCTCCTGAGATTTCAGTGCTATAAAAGAACATCAGGTGGAATGTGAGTGGTCTGTTGAACACCCACAGCGAGGCACACGGAGCCTCTGGCAGGATTAAGCTGCCAGCCCAAGCCTGCCTCAAAAGCCCTGAATTTTCAGAAAGCAAAATCCCCCAAAAGGCAGAAGGTCAAATCCTGCTTTAATTCCACCTGTGAGAATTAGGAGCATCAGAGCCCCCACGAAATACCAAGAATTAGAGGCAGGCTCACACCAGTACGAGCCCAGTGCCTTACTGGGTGCTGCCACCTGAGTCACCCACGCTGCTGTGGGAGCCACCAGCCAGCACCAGGGACAGAGGGACAACAGTCACCTGAGGAATAAAGAGCAGAACACTGGGCTGTCAGGGATCCACAGCCACCTCCATGCAAACGCCTGATTAATGGCCAGACGGGAATGGAAGCGCCGGACATGAAGGATCAGCAGCCTTTGTGAAAAACAACTGTTTTCCAGAGCTCCCTCAGGGCACCGGCAGCTCGTTAAATTGAGCTTCTTTCTAGTAATGAGGTCAGACAGGGCTAATAAAGAGAGATACCACTGGACAAGGCTGGTGCAGACCAATTCCAACTGGGAGTTGCAGCTCTGGGTTGGAGACAGCACCGATGGCTCCTCCAGCCTGGATGAGGGCTTGGAGCCGTGCCTGGAATGGGAGTCTCGGGACACAGCATGGGGTGCTGGGTGCTGCCTGCACCCTCCTGCCCCCACAAAGGCTGGGAGCAGCCCTGGGGCTCTCAGGCAGTCTCACTGTGAGGAGGCTCGGGGCAAGGGAAAGGGGACAGCAGAGCCCGCTGCCCCACTGCCCCACTCCCTGGGTGGGTGTTGAACCCTCAGATCCCCCCCAGAGCCCCCTGCCCACAGCCCAGGGCTAAGAGGCACCCACTGACACCAGGATGCTCCACTGCATCTCCTGCTCAGGGCTCGGTTTCCATGGCAACAAATGATGATGTCAGAGAAGAGCGATGATTCCTGTGGACGAGGAAGAAGAAAGGGATCATCTCACACAGCAGGAAGCTTCTTGTTGACGTTTGGAGAGGGAAATAATTCCTCTGCCTCACGTATGGATGCCCTCCCAGGGCCAGACAACTCCTGAGCTGTCCCTGGAACAGAGGCGTGGGACCAACCCTGCACCTCTGGGCTCATCCCGAATCCAGGGCTCATCCCAAATCCAGGGCTCATCCTGGCATCCAGTGATGGAGGAAAGGGGAGCAGAGGGATGGGGCTGGGCTCCAGGGGTCCTGTTTGGTTCTGTCCCCTCACTCTCCCTGTCTGTCTCCTCTCCTGACAGGATGATGGCCATGGGAAGGGTTCAGGAGAGAGGCATGGAGGGAAGCAGGGTCGGGGTGGGTGGAGCAGGCAGGTGTGGGGAGAGGCACCTCAGTGAGCTGGAAACCGGGATCAGAGGGACAGCGGAGCCCGGGAGGACACAGCACAGGCTGCACACTCAGACATGAACCCGAGGAGCTGCCCGGGCCACATACAGCCCTTCCCTCCTGCTGGATGTTTACAAATCTCTCCTGAGAAGCGCCTAATGACATAATCTGCAAATCCAAACTCATCCCCGGCTCGCAGGCCGCGGGGCCAGCGCAGCCCCTCGTGAAGGAGCAGGATGTGCTGGGTGCAGGGAGCTGCAGCCCTGCAGAGCCGGGCTCACACTGAGCTCTCTAATACTCCCACAATGCAGCTGCAGGCTAAGCTGGGCTTTATCACCAGAGATTAGCAAAATACCACATTGTGCCACCGGGATGTCGCCGTGTAGGAGCCATTCAAGGATCTAATCTGACATGAAGCTCCACCACACCTCTTGTAGGAAAGTTCCCCTCAGGTGTTCTGCCCAGCCAGTGCCAGTGGTGGGATATATCTCTGCATTCCCTTCCAGTCCCTCCCAGCAGGCTCCCATTAGAAGACATCGAATCTCTTTGTAGGAACTTTCCATGATTAAATTACCTGTCTGTTCTCATTACGGGTGTTTCCAGGAGGCTGACTCA
Source organism: Cnemophilus loriae (assembly GCA_013397755.1). NCBI lineage: Eukaryota > Metazoa > Chordata > Aves > Passeriformes > Corvidae > Cnemophilus > Cnemophilus loriae. Next base: position 641,841 of record VZTF01004913.1, on the reverse strand, counting down.
TGATGGAATGCCTGATGCCAGAAAAAACAGCTGAATAAGTCCATGCATGAAGGGACTGATTCCTGCAGCGAGGCCACCCATTAACTCCTCAAGAGCTGCAGCTTCTCCCCACATCCTCAGGTGCCTGATGGCTCCCAAAGCACTTTGGGCTTCCATGTGGAAAGAGCCAGGGAGGCAATGGAGGGGCTCCTGAGATGATTCCCAGGGCCAGGAGCAGCAGGCACTGCCTGAACTTGGTAATTTTTGTAAGGGCAACGAAGTGAAAAGCTGGTGCCTGTGTGGTGCTCCTGGTCCTGCATCCTCTGACACCCACAGCAACCTCCAGGAGGGGAGAATCCAGAACTGGAACTGCAAATCATTACCCAAGAAGTTTCCGAGAGCACTTCAAGCCCTCTGTGAGATTCTGGGAGTAAAGTACCCCTCAGACTCGCTGCTGACATCTCCTTTGGACCCATTTCCAGGTCATTACTAAACCCAGGGAAGAGGGCAGGGTTCTGAGGATCATTCAGCCAGTCCACCGCACATCTGGGATCTGAATTTGCTAATGCAGGTGTCCAAGGGGCCTGAGCCCCCAGAGGATCCCTCACCATGTCCCCATCCACAGGAGGAGAAGCCCAGCCCTGGAAAACGTTCCCTGCACGCCCCTCCTGCAGGCAGGAACACCAGGAACGGGACTGGGCTCCGTGTGGGAAGTCTCCCCCTCGGAATTCAAGTAGAATAGTAATCCCATTAAGTATCTTCCCTTTAAATCATAGATGTGTCCGTGAGGAAGTTAATGACAAACCTTACATGCACATTCAATTCAAATCAGCATATCCAATTAACTTCATTACCTGCAGGCTCCCTCATCTCCCAGTCTCTTTCTCTCCTGTCACATTTTCTTTATGCATTTCTCCCAAATTAGGACGGAATGGATCTGCCACAGTGGGCATCACCTTTGTCTTTGCCCCAAAGTCAGCCCGGGGAAGCCTCTATGGATGGGTTCCCTGCAGGAACTCACGGCGCTGTCGGGAGCAAAGCAGCAAAGCAGCTCCTGGAGACCGACTGCTCTGGTCCCTGGGGGAGGAGAACATCCATCCTTTCCCGAATTACACTGCCCAACTAACCATTAAATACTCTCACTAATCACTGCTGGGGCTGCCCTTGCAGAACCCTGGGAAGGGAGAAAAATCCGTTTGGTGAAGAGGGGATCGGGTGCCGGGGGCAGGTCCGGGCACTCGCAGGTAACGTGGGGCAGCACCCGAGCAGGGGGAGGCAGGGGGGCTCCAGCCTCGGCTCGTTCTGCTCAGCCTCCCTGCCCCACATTATTTATAGATCTGAGGGCTCCGTGCATCCGATACTGGTGTCAGAAACGTCTCTGTGTATCTATTTCACACCCACTTGTGCTTCCCAACCTTTCTGTTTGGGAAATGTTAGCTCAGCGTTCAAAGGCACAGCCCGGCAAGCTGCAGCTCCCCAGAGGAGCCGGGAGGCAGAGGAAGAGTTGGGCTGATTGGGGGGGCACCGAGAGCCCCCCGGGCTGGCAGCGGCTCCGCGGGGAGCGGGGCTGTGTCTGCACCCACACGCTGCTGGGCACCGCGCTGGTGACGCAGCAAACAAACAAACAAACCAACCAACCCAAATTAACTCGAGCCTCCCACGTCTCCAGCGCCAGGGGCAGGGGACTGTTCCTCCAGGAAAGGCTTCCTGCCTGTGGCAAGTGGCTGCAGCCTGCCCGGGCTAAAACAGAGACCTGAACACTCAATCTCGGCATTTCAGAGTGTGAGCTCACCTCAAGGGAAGGCCAGAGAGGTTTTGAAACACAAAACAAATTAAAAACCACTGTTCCTTCCCTGTTAAAGCTCAAACTGCGCTCAACAGGCTGTTGCACCAAATAAATTCTGGATGCCCCATCCCTGGAGGTGTCCAAGGCCAGGTTGGACAGGGCTTGGAGAAACCTGGGGTAGTGGGAGGTGTCCCTGCTCATGGAACAATACGAGCCTTAAGGTCCCTCCAGCCCAAACCATTCTGTGACCCCATGATCTGGTTCAACAGCCCCACTGTGCCCTGGCTAAGGACACCCAGCTGCCACACCGAGGTCAAGGAGCAGCTTTGGGGTGCACCCACAATGTCGGATCTGCCAGGAGAAGAGATCCCATGAACATTTCTTCCATGAACACAGTTCTTCCCATTCCCATGAGGAAAGAGATGGGGAGAAGGATCCCTTTCTGCCTTTCTGCAGGGTTCTGGAGGGGAAGGAGCCAATTGCTGGGGTGAAGCAGCAGCTCAGACATCCTGACAGGACAAACCTTTAAGAGAAATTGCCACAGGAGAGGATCATTCCTTCTCCACTCCTTTATTTCCTTCTCCCATCCTTCTGCTCCCTCCACCCTTGTGCAGAGCTGATCCAGCAGGACGAAGCAGGGAGGATGGAACAGAGGCACCATGCAGAGCCTAATCAGCAGCCCCCATGTCTTTAATTTATTACTGCATGAGAGGCTCGTTTAGAACAAAGCTGCCAGTTCGGGAGATCATTCCTTGAAAAGACTTTTTATTTGAAAAGCTGTCAGCTCACACCTTGTCACAGCCCTACTTGCAGCAGCAGAACTTTAATAACATGCCACCTCATGCAAATGAGCTGCTAATTAATTAAGTAGTATTCTTCCAGGGATGGATTCATTAGAATGAAATTTGGGCTGGTGAGGTTGGATTGCTTTGGATGGTGCTTTAAATCAGCAGCATTGTCTTCTCCTGGAGGCCCAGCTCTCCCTCCCATCCAGAGGGAAGCTCCTTCCCACTCTGTGCCCCCAGGAAGGCTCTGCACACCCTGGTGCTGGAACCAACCTCTGCATGGCACAGAGCAGCCCTAAGTCAGCTAAAACCAGCAGTGAGATGTAGAAAATGATGTATGAGGTGCCCAAAAGATTGTCTTCTATACTACAGAGGAAATCCAGTGCAGGAGAGGGCTCAATACAAAAGCAGGAGGTAGAGAGTAATAATCTGGGGCGCTCCAGGGATGAGGGAATGCTGAGAAGGAGCGGGGCTGCTGTTTTTGGAGCACTTGTTGCAAAGAGACAATTGCTGGGGGTCCAGGGCCAGCAGCCTTGCACCTTCCAGCAGCATCAAATAGAACCTTCAAAAGGTGGGAACACTCAGGGTCCTGGGGTTTTCCTGCCCAGAAGGAGGAGAGCTCAGGGCACAAAACCTTCCCCTTCTGATCTGTCCCCTAACGAAGAGCCCCAGTGAGCAGGGACGTGCTTTCCCTCTGTTCAGCAATGAGCCCCTTCTCCCTTTACCCTCGTGTTTGATTTTTGAGGAGGTGTCTCAGTGCTTCTCTGGGAGCTGGGAATCATTGTTAACAGCACTGCTCTGCTCCAGGCTTTACGTTTGGGCAGTGAGCAAGGAAACCATCAAAGGGATGAAGCGCTGGCCTCCCAGAGGCAGAACGAGGTGGGTGTTGCTGTGCCACAGGCTCTGCACGCCGCTCCTCAGCCTCTGCCACCCTTCCCCTGCCCCATGCCTGCTCCTGCAGCTCTGTGCAGCTTCAACCCAGCTGCTGCCCCTCCAGCTGGGAAGCAAATGAAAGCACAGGCGAGGAAAGAGTGGGACAGCTCCAGGAGCAGGCAGAGAAGGGTTTTTATTCCTAAAGCATCCTGTTCTCCATGGCCCTGGCAGCCTTGAGCAGGGATGCACTGCAGGGTTAGCTGGGGGCCCTGGGTGTGCAGGGAACACGCCCCAGGCTGCCCTTCAGCCCCCTGGCTGCCACGAACCCTGGGTCATTCCCTGCCTTCTCCCACTCTTTTCCTTTGTTCGCCCTTTGCCCTGACCCAAAGCTGGGCTCGGTGTTAGCAGGCACCCAAAGGGACACATGAGCCAGGACAGAAATCCACAACTCCCTGGCCCTGCCTGCAGGACACAGGGGTGGAGGGAGCTGTGAGTAGCGTTTGGGGAGTGAGTAACAGCTCAAGTGAAGGAAAACAGGGCTGAGTGCTGAGCCTCAGCCTCTGTGATGGACAGGAAACATGAGAGGAAGCCCGGAGCTGGTGTTATTCTGGTGTTATTTAGGGCGAGGGAGGTACCAGGTATCTGCTTGTCACAAACCATTTGCAGCTCCTGCCCAAAGCCCCCAAAATAGCCCTGCATCTGTGTTATCTGTCCACACCTCACCTGTGCCCTTCCAGCTGAATAATCCTGCACAGCTCCGTGCCAGGCTCTCTCTCCCCACCAACCTCCTCCTCCAGCACTGCATTTCACAGCTGAAGGGATTGGTCTTGCTTACTTTGCTTTGTTGACCTTGACTGGCCATGTAAAATGGCATCAAAAGCCACTTAGACAAGACTGTCTAATGTGAAGTTTGCTCTAAATGAGCTTCAGTGAGTCGTGATTCTCCCCAAGGAGGAAAAAACTAAATGACTGTCAAAAATTGCCACATGAAAACCCTGTTTCTCCAAAGCCACGGCTTCCAGCTGATCAGGTGGGAGCCACAGAGTTCCTCAGGAAATATTATTCTCTTTCCTTTTCGAAAACATCATGTAAGTAATATGTTTCAAATGGCTTCGGTTTCCTGCCCAGCACCTCCCGGGAATGCTGGAACACGAGCCAAGCTCTGAGCTGCCGAAGGCCAAAACCCAGAAGGAAGTAAGAGAATCTAAACTTTATTGTCTTTGGGCTGTGCCCTGGTGTGGATTAATCCTGCCCGGTGGTTCTGCGCCGCTCTAGGTCAGGCAGGAGTGATCAGGTGAACAAGGAGGCCGTGCATATTTTTGGTTTCACTTGTGCATGCAGAGCCAGTCATGTGTTACTGATCAGATCTAACCTTGCTCGGGCAGAGGATGTGAGAAAATTACAGAGCGCTCAGCTTAGCTCAAATCCCGGGAAATGAGGCTCTCCCACATCGCTGCTGCTCCCCCGGGTCACTCCTGCCCAGCAGGACGCAGAGCTGCAGGTGGGGATGGGCATTTTCTGGTTAAGGAATGGCCCTGAGTTTCACAAAGGACTCGGTCCCTGTCCCCAGCCCATCCCTGACCGCGCTGCCCGGACAGAGGCTGGGTTTGGCCGCGGGAGCAGCCCTGCAGCGAGGTCGTGTGAGGACAGAGAGCCCCGGCCGAGCTGGCAGTGCCCCACGGCTCCCTTCAGCTCTGCCCGGCCCCTGCAGCCTGGCTGGGCTGTGGGCAAACCCAGAGCAGGGACAGGCGCCGTGTTTGGGGCTCCTGCATCATCTCTGGGCACGCAGGAGCTGCAGCAAACGTGTCTCCTGCAGGAAGGCACCACGCAGGACCAGCAGGGCTGGCTGGGGCCCAGGGACGTTTGCTGCTACATTCTCTGTCCTGGAAGCATTAAAGGCTCCTGATGGGAGGCTCTACAATATAAATCCATGGGGCTGAATCTCTCCCTATCTGCTCATTCATGCCCCAATCTCCATCAGACAGAGGTTTGAGGTAGCTCAGGTTCCCAGCGTGTGAGGAAAGCTGCTCCTGCCCCTCTGAGCTGCTTCCCCAGTGCTATTCTGGGGCAGATCAAGGATAAAAATAAAAATAAAAAGCAAAATCTCTTCCATCTCCGCACTGTAACTCCATAAGCCTTCGGCACATGCCCTTTCCAGCATCTCAGAATTAATCAGCAGATAAGCAGATGAACTGGCTCTGAATAATCTGTGTATGCAACACATGGAACGCTGCTCAGCACGGCCTTGAACGCAGCAGGACTTGCTGGGCTGGGCTCAGAGCACACGTCTGTCCCTGTCCCTCTGTCCCTGTCCCTGTGTCCCTGTCCATCCCTGTCCTGGGAGTGTTGGAGCTGCAGCTCGCCAGAGCTGGGCCAGCACACACTGCCCTGCTGTGCATCGGGCAGGGAGGAAGGGTGGGTGGATCAGCTTGCTGGTCCTCAAATACCCAAACTCAGAGTTTAATTTCAAATTCAGCTGGGGAAGGAGAGGCATCTGCAGGAGCTTGGTGCTCTGTCTGTAACTCTGAACCAGTCAGGACTCGGGTCTAACACTTGAGGCACGGTGAAATTCCCTGCAGAGCAGCCACAGCCCTGCCCTGTCCTGGCAGAAGCACCAGTGGACACAGAGCTTCTCTCTTCACCCCATTCGCAGCGAAAACACATCACAAAGCGGTGAGAGGACGTGCCCAAGGCCTTGCTGCGTGTGCTGTCCTTGGTGGCAATCACAGGGTCACCTAACTGATGCCACAGCTCTTCCTGGGAGGCCACGGATGCCGCCGGCACACGGACACAAGGGCAGACGGAGCAACAACGAGGGGTGAGCCAGGCACAGCACACCAGCAACGTCAGACACCCCAAACTGAGAGGAGAGAGGGGAAAAGGGGCTGTGGCTGCAGGACTGGAGCTGAAAATGGGTTTGGAACATACGAGCAGCACAATCTGGTCCAGCGGGACACAGCAGCCTGAGCCTGGCTTCACGCTGAAAGGTTTTGCTTGTAGTTCCTGAGCAGAGGAGGAGGTGGAGCAGACCTGCCCCAGAGCTGTCAAACCCCACACGAGCAGGACAGAGGCAGCTCTGCCCCCAGGCCCCGCTCTGGTTCCCCCAGCAGCCAGCACAGCTAATCCCTCCTCGTGCCCACGGCCCAAAATCAGCAGCAGGAGATGGGTTCGGGCTGGGGTGCAGGGATGGGAGAGACAAAGCTCCAGCACATTCCTGCTCTCGCTTCCATAATTGACCTGTAGATAAACACATGGCTTCCGCCTTAATCCCCTGCAGCCTCATGAACATCAGCCGCGCTAAATTTTTCATGTAATTAAGAGAAAAACCCTAATCCAGTGTAATTAGCTCCCTGATTGCCAACGTCGGGCAGCAAAGCAGTGTTTGAACAGCAATTCAGGTCTAGCTGGTTAGGCAAATACTGCGTGTGTGGTTCAGTAATTCAACACTGGAACAACTCCCCCTGTGCTGTCCTCACGGGCTGCTTCCCTAAACAGCTCTAAGTGCTTTCATTACTGCAAGAGGCCTCATCACCCCCAAACTGCTGTTCCACCGAGCTCCAGTTACATCCCCGAGGGGCTGGGCACGAAACAAGGCCAGCAGTGCCCCCAGCACCGCCGCTGGGCTGGTGTTGGAGTGGTACCCCCACCCCGTCTGCAGCCGGCAGTGATCACACCAAGATTTTAGGACAGCACCACCCCTGCCCGCCTAAATTCAGCATCTGAGAGCCACAACTGAGACCCTGATGGAGAAACAGTCTCCTCGTGAGGGATGCTCAGCACCAACACCACAACCTGGCAGAGCTGGAGGCGACCACACCTACGAGGGGTTTTTATGGTGCAGATCAAAATTTATCCCAGCCACCGAGCCCTTATGGTTTGCAGCGATATTTTTCTCTTTCATTCATATACATGAAGGCAAAATTTTAAGAGTGAAATGTTCGAATTTTGGGAAGGGGAAGCAGATGGGAGAGGAACAGAGAACGTGGATGCGTGTGCCAACGGGGAGGCAGAGAAACCAAGAAAGCACAGAGAGAAGACACCTTCACTTAACCATTTCATCCACCCCCAGCAACAAAGAGCTGAGCTGCTGAAGCCACTGTCAAATATTTGTTTTCTTTCTAAAATTCACCTGTGACAAACTACAGGCACCTCCAGCTCTCAACAGTCACATCTTCATCTTCAGACTTGATACTAGTCTCCTGAAACACAGTTCTCAGCCTCTGTTTTGCCAGGGGATGGTGGAGGTGTCTCCAGCCAGGCCCAGGAATCTCGGGAGTCTTGGCATTCACGTTAATGAGCACTGGCAGGAGATTTGCAGCCAGTCAGGGAGAGGTGTCAGGGGTGCTGAAAGGGGCAGAGGGAGGTGTTGGGAGGAAAGGGAGCTGCTCACATTCACCTCCAGACAGCTTTGAAGTGACCCGAGGGACGCCACCGGGGCCTGAGGCTCCCGTTTTCCATCCCCTGCCCCCAGAAGCTGGAGTCTCTAACAAGGGGAGTTGTTTGAATTGCTCTCACTGAAAAGAGAGCAGGTATCGGATGTTCCTAAAGCTTTTAAAATAAGAGCTATAAACTGAGCCAAGGCTGGGAACTGATATGGAAAGTTACCTTCCAGGACAGATTTTCCCAGTGAGGGAGTGCTGGCAGCCACAGCAGCCTCTCTGCACGAGGCCACTGCTCAGCGTCAGAGGAGCTGAGCTCCCTCTTGCCTTTCTCTTCCCATTGCTCCAGAACCAACAGAGTCCCCCCTCCACACCCACACATCTGCAAAATGCAATCTGCTAATGATTCCAGGCCTCGTGTTTCGTCACTGTCGTGATTTATTGGTTGTGTCACGGTTTGCACTCAGCTGTGAAGAAATCTTGCAGTGACTTAAAACCACGAGACTCCAATTCTCCTGGTGTTGGAGGCCTCTGGCCTGGCCAGTCCAACCCACCAGGTATTTCCCTGTCTCTTCCTGCAGTTTATGCTTCCAGGGCCTGGCTGGGAGCCAGGTCCTGCTCTGAGCACCTGGAGCGCTGTGGTTTGTGCCTTCACCAAAGGGCTGTGGCGGCCGCCAAAGCCCCCGCTCCCGAGAGGCTCCGTGCCTTGAAAATTCATTCTAAAGCAGCTTCAAACCCTCCAGTTTTCATTATTAATACGACTCCTTTCATCAGAGTCCACTCATCTCTTTGCTTTCTATTTCTGTCTCTACCCTTTCATTGTTTCCCTGGTGCTTCCATGGGAATGGCACCGAAACCCCGACCCGGCGGCCGCGGCAGCGCCCGCTCCCTTCCAGCAGCAGGAATTTATTCCATCAAAGCTTCCTCCTCAAATCGAGGGTTTGTTGTGGGGTTTGCTTCCCCCCTTCGTTTTAATTCCATCTGTATTCTGTCCCAGACAAACACAAACACAAACAACAATCTCAGCTCCCTAAGGCCATCGCTTTCTAAATCAGTTACAGCCAACCCCAATTAGCAGGCAGGCAACTTGAGCAGCTCCGTACGCTCCTGGATCTTTGGGAGCGAGCCAGCCCAGAAGGTCCTTTTCCCCAGACTGTCCCTTTTTTCCTTCTGAAGGACTCGCACCATCATTAGAGTCGCAGGCTCTGCAAGATAAAACACCCTCCCCTTTGCTTCTGCCACCGCGGGGATGATGTTCCGCAGCCTCATTAATGCTGTTTGCGGTTCCGTGCTCCCACACCTGAGTCTACCTGCAGGCTTTGATTTATGAGAGGATCCCAAAGGCTCTACAAGTGCTGAAGAGAGACTTTATCGGTCACTTTAGCTTCCCTCTTAGCCTGCACTTGAAACAGCTTCTTAACAGACTCTCCAAGCTGGGCTGAGGAGAGGCAGCAGTGCCAGCTCCTGCCAGGCACAAAGCTGTCCCTTCTCAGGCCATGAGAGGATCTCTCAGAGATACCCTGGGGAAGCCTCTTGCCTTCTCAATCCACATGAGAATCTCTCAGTTATCCTGGAGAACCCTCTCCCTTCTCAGGCCATGACAGCAGCTCCTGGAATTACCCTGGGGAAGAACCCACCAGCCCTCAGTGGAACTCACCACATTCAACAGGAGCAGCCCATGGAGTTACTTGGTTGAACCTGACTGTGAGTTCACCATCCTCAGACTGTTTTGGTGGGAATTGTCTGATCCTGCAGGCTGGTAGGATTTTGCTGGAATTACCCAGACAGGCATTTGTTCTTTAGGGCTCAGAGCTGGTGGTGTCCCCTGCTCTGCCAGGGCTCTGCTGGGCTGCTCCCCCTCGCTGGGGGCCTGGAGGTTGCTGGGGGCACTGGTGGAGCTCAGTCCTTGGTCCCCTGGCTGAAGGGACGTGCTGAGGCAGGACACACTCACGCTGTCCCCCCACAGCCATCCCTCCCTCCATTAGGGAGCTATTTCAGGCAATGATTTCAGATGAAAATCTGTATTTTATTAATTAAGGGTCTGCTTTGCTGCTGGACTCTTTAATGTGTTTGCCAGCTGTATCAATCCAAGCCGTGAAGGGAACCATTAAACCCAACTGCCTGGAGCGTGTCACGTCCCTGCTGGGACACATCTGTCACCAAGACTAGCCCAGGGGTGGGGGCCACGGCCAAAGCTGCCATCCCCCCTCTCCTGTGGAACACAGAATCATTTAGGCTGGAAAAGACCTCCAAGATCATCAAGCCCAACCTTCAACCAGTGCCACCATGCCCACCAAACCACATCACAGTGCCACCTCTACTCATTTTGTGAACGCTTCCAGGGATGGTGACTCCACCACATCCTGGGGAGCTGTTCCAGTGCCTGACCACTCTTCCAGTGAAGAAATTTTTCCCAGTATCCAACCTCTCCACTCTCTCCCTAGCAAGGGCCACTGTGGCAGTGGAGTGGAGGCTGTGCCCCGACCAGCCCAGGGCTGTGAAGGATGGCCAGGCAAGGTCCATCTGGAGGCACCGCCGGGTTTCTCCGTCTTTCCCCCTGGCCGGCAGGGAATGCACGGAGCCAGATCTGGCACTGCTGGGCTTCGGCTCAGCGTGCTGCCAGCAGCTGTCAGAGGGACAGACGAGGATGGGAGAGAAAATCACTTGCATTGCTGCAAACCCCTTCTGCAGCCACGTTTCCCAGCTCAGTGTCCAGGCTCGCTCTGCACCGACAGTCCCGCGATTTCTCCGCTTGTCTCCTGTTGCACGTCCACACCTCCCCGGCAGCCAGGAGAAGGATTTCCCCCATTCATGCCTCTTCCTACCACGCAGGGATATCAGAAAGAGCAGCATGTGCAGGCAGACAGATTTATCCACCTGCCCTACCTGGCAAAACTGATTGGGTTTGACAGACGTGGCGGGATGTGCCGGCGCATTAACGACCAGTTTAGCATGGAAACAAGCGGAGCAGTGCTCCTCACAGGTGTTAGGACGAGAAGTTTATCTAAAGCATATTTTAGGGCTGTGCAGAATGCATTAGATCAGTAGCCTCAAGAAAAATCACTACAGGCTCTTTCCCTAACAAATACACACAAATTTTTAAAATCAAATAAAACAAAACCTCCCCCGAACAAAGCATGACGCATTTTGCAAACCAAATTCTTTGCTGCTGAGGTGACTTCAGCTCTTGGGGGAGGACTAAAGAGATCACCAGGAAGGAGAAAGGGGTGAAAAGTACCCAATCCAGCCCCACACAACCCATCCCTGCAGATCGATCATTCCCAGGACCTGCCTTCCCCCTCCAAGCAAGTGATTTGCGTCCCGTTATTTTAGAGAGTTCTCGAGACAGAGCAGCATTGATGGGCTCCACTGCCTGCAAAGTGCTCGAGCTTAGATACCCGCAAAGCTGAGCAAGAGAGGCACCAGGCTAAAAAATGTTCCCTCTCAAGCAAAACAGACTCGCACTTGGATTGCACAGAAATTAAAGCAACAAAAGGTCTCTGAAGCCAATTGCCATCTAACTGAGAAACAGGCTCGTCACTTTGTACACCCATCTGGCAGGGACATACTTTCCATTTCAGCAAGTGCGAGAATGGGTGGACAGCGAGGGGAATGTGAAAACAGCAAAGAAAGGAGAAGAATGCAAACCTGCGGGACAACACTGCTGCCCTGTTATGAATACTGTACTCTATTCATATGAAAATCCATACGGCTGCTACTGTTGCATGCACTCTTCTTACACAGCATGAAATTAAAATTCCTCCTCAGTCTCACATTGCCAGCACTACAGAGCAGCTCCAGAGCAGGCGAGCAGACAATTTATCCTTTGGCTTCCTCAGACGGGGCTTGTGCTGGGATTGGAAGCCAGTGGGGTGAAGGAGACGAGTCCATTGCCCACGGTGACAAATTCTGCTTCCCAAACAAATCCCAGAGAAATGCTGCTGGCCTCGAGTCTGACTGCTGGTGCTCCTTCCCCAGTGCAGTTTCACATGCATAATTCCCCCCAGGCCCCCCTGCCACTTCCCTTCTTATCTTCCCAGAACAAACTCAACGTGCAGGCTAATTTCAAGGAGTGTTTCACCCAGAGTCCAGCCAAATGTCAGCGGATCTGCTGGAAATGCAAATTGAGACAATCATGCAAAAGAGGAGGGCTTACGGATTGTGCGGGAGGGCAACAGAAGGCAAATAAAAGCTGACAGGGAGAGGGAGTGGGGAACAAATCTCCTGTCTCAAGTTGTTGATCATCTGCACAAACGCCTGGCGAGCAGCAAAGACAGATTCCCAAAAATGCCCAAATCCCATTGATTCTCATTGCTAAATTGCCTGCGTGCCTCCAAACCCCACCTATCTCCAAGCTCCTAAATCAGCATTTCACTCCCACCATTCCCACCCACTCCACGGGGTGTAAATGACAGGGAAGAGATGGAGAAGGGATCTGGAGCAGAACTGGGGAGCCTGGGAGGTTTTTTTTGTGGTTTCCCAAATTCCAAAGAGCCATTGAGTTGTCAAAAGCAATTGCAGCTCTCACAGAAAGTGTTTTACTTTGTGCTTTTGAGAAAGTCGGGATAACTGTGAGATCATCTGGGGACAAAGTGGGGGGAAGATGCTGGAGACGGGAACTTGATTAGCTCAAACCCAGCCACAAGAATTTTTCAGACACAAGCAAATTTGTTTGAAGGTTTGCTCATTATGTGTGCAAAGAAACAGCAAGCAGGAGGACAGGATCTATACTATGTGCCGTAACACGATATAGAATTAATCCCCTCAGGTTACAAAATTCCTCATAAATTGCAAGGCGGACGGTATCTGCTGCGTTAAATTTTATCACACTTTCTGTCAAAATATCCCCGGCAGGAAGCCTTTTTGGAGATGCAATCAGCACCAAAGCCTTGTTTGGGGAGGAAGATTTGAACTAAACGGCAGCAAACTCCAGTATGTTCCTTGGGAGAGCTTTGGAGAGAAACCCCTCAGAGCGGGGTTAGTGGGGTCTGGCCTTCTTAAATCACCTCATTTTATGGCTTTGCCCAGCCCCATATGGAGCACAGGGGCTCTCAAGTTCTATTAACAGCAGTGCTAATCCAGGCTGGCTGCTTCGACCTGCCCCGAGCCCCCCAGGGCCCACAAAACACTTCACAAAAGCATCCCACGAGAAGTTTGTCACCTCCCAGGTGACGCGGGGCAGCGCTCACGTTTCACGCCCCGACTCACAAACCCCAAATCGTCATCACCCTGCGGAGCAGAGCAAAGTGAGCGAGGGCTGAGCTGCCGGTGGCACTCAGGGTGGGGACACCGGGCTCCTCCAGCGCTGGCCTCTCTGAGTGCTCACGCTTGGCTGGGCCCCGCACTTTTGTGAGGCTCTCCGGTGTTTTTGGCAGCCACTGAACTGGAAGGAAAAGGGTCTGATTATCTCCTCCAGCACCTCAGTGGTGACCCAGACCACTGACCCCTTTCCTGTCACTCTACATTTGCTCTGGATGTTTTACACAGCGAGGGGGCAAAGCCTTCACAATTGATCCAGGCTGCATCCAAAGGCTCCGTGGTTACCACATGATTTCGGCTCCATCTCTTGCTCGGGGGCTCTTGATCTGCCTGTCCTCACTGGAGGAGAGATCTGGGGGGCAATGCTGGGGTCAGGACCTCCAGCACAGGCTGAGCAGTGCTCATTCACATAAAAGCTTCTCCATGTCCAGGGTCTGCTCAAAAGCCAGATAATGGAGCCCCATTTACACCAAAGCTGTCTTTGCCACACATCACAGAACCCCAGCATGGTTTGGGTTGCAAGGCACCCTAAAGATCATCTCATTCCAAACTCCCTGCTGTGGTGGGGGACCATGCCACTACCCCAGAGTACCCAGAGCCCCATCCAGGCTGGGCTGGAACGCTTGCAGGGATAGAGAGCCCAGATGTTGACACTGCCCGAAGATTAAAACAACTGCACTGGGTTTGTGTTACCTGAACACTGAAAACTGGCCTGAAACCACTCACTGCTGTTACGTGACACCAGCCCTGACTCGCAGCTTGGCCTGCAGCTTCAGGGTAAAGCTCTCTGCAGCATCCAGCAGGCATCCAAATCCCCCAAAGTTTCTCAGTCCTGCCTGATGCGAGCAGAGGTTTGCCAGCCCTTCCACGCCGAGCTGTGCTCAGCTCCAGCTGAGCCTGGCATGAGCAGATTGTGTGAAAGATGAAAAATAGCCATCTGGATTCCTGCAGTGGAGACAGCCAGGAAAGTTTCTGGAGAAGGCACCGTTCTGTGGGAATCTGCAGAACCGTCCCTGCAGCAGCAGCTGCGGTGCCAGAGGAGCGCAGGGGGCTGCACAAGGCTCTGGATTGGGATAAGAAGCCTGTGCCCAGGAGCCACTGGCTCCAGGCCAGTCCAGACTGGGAGATGCTGCTGCTCTGACAGAGGTTTGGCAGTCGGTGTGGGTTTGGGGTGGGTTCGTATTAAAGACCTTTGGCCACGAGTCAAGGACACAGGGCTTGTCAGGAGTGGGGAGGGGACCATGACAGCCTTCCCCTGCAGCGGGAGAGAAGTTCAGAGCTATGGCCTCCTAACCCAGCTCCAGGAATCTTTGTACAGCCTCGGGCACGTCCCTGTGTCCTCCTGTCTGGCTGGAAAATGGACATAAATTTTACCCTCATTTCCATCCCAGTAGCTGCTCTCTGGGGCTGTGGGCAGGGAGCACCAGCACGGTGGTGGAGGATTTGCTCTGTATTTCTGCAGAATCAATAAATAATGCCCAGGTCCCTGCTGATATCCCAGCAAAAAGCTTGAGCAGAAAGAGGCAAAAGGAGGCGAGAAAGAGGAGCTGGCACAGGTGCTCTTTCTGCTCCAGTAAAACTGCAGCTCCTCGTCCTGAATGCATTTTAAAAGGACAGTGGGACTGGCCAGGCCCTGATGTCTCCTCCAAAAAGAGCATCTGCATCCCCAGCAGAACCCCAGCAAAGAGCTGGGGGTGCAGGGGACAGCCCCAGAGAGCTCTGGGCAGGGGGACACGACAGGGACATGGTGGTGGCACAGGGTCCCCATGGATGCAGGGATTGGGACCCACCTGCAGCTGCCCACGGTGCTGGCACAGAGAGGATCCAGCCCCTCTTTAATAAATTCATCAAAGTATTTTTAAATTAACTGTGGCGCCCTCGGTGTCACCCTGCTGGCACCCCCGGGAGCGGCTGGAGCAGGCCTGGCTGGTGGGATATAATTAAATATCAACACATGTATCCTGTGCTCCGTGCAGCGCCTGGATTTGCTGGTGTTAATTGGGATGTGAGGGGAAGCAGCTCACAGCAGAACTCTTCGTGCCTCCACGCTGATTTCCTTTCAAGATTTCGGCAGCCAAATCCCACCTGTGCCCGCTCCACCTTCCTCTCCCATTCCTTCTCCCAGGGAAAGACGCTTCCTGGCCTCCCATTCCACCAGCTCCTGCCCAACCAGCTCCCCTCTGACGGAGCACCACCACCTCGAGTGTCCCTGGGTCACGCAGCCCCTTCTCCCACCCTGTCCCTGTCCTGCTCCCAGCCCTTTCCGGGAGCAGCCCCGGCTCCGCGCGTGCACAGCCACGCGTCCGTGCCACGATAGGTGCAATTTGGAGCAATTTCCCTGCCAGTCTCGCTGCAGTCTCGTGCAATCTCCCCCCAAAGGGGATCAGAGATCCCACGGTGCCGTAAGGAATGCAAATCACATCCCCCCAAGGTTCTGAATAATGCAGAGAGAGCAGCCAGCAGAATCCAGGATGGTGGGGTGGGGTGTCTGCCTGCTCCTCTTTGCCTGCTCCTCTTTGGGGATGCTCCTCGTTAGCTCAGGCACACAAAGAGCTTCAGCAGTGGCTGCGCAAGGGAAATCATTGGTTTGGACCATTCCAACTGGCACCTTCCTGCAGGTCCCATGGTTAAAGGTGCTGGGGACCTGTCCCAAGGTGCCCTGTGGGGTTTTCTATCCAAATGGTGTCACCAGAGCTGGGGTGATGACTCTGTGAGCTCACACAGCCCTCAGCAGAGCAGGTTTGGGCTCCGAGGGAATGCCCAAAGAGTGGGAATACCGAGTGAGGTCTCTGCATCTCACCTGGTGATGCCTCCCTGCTCCCACCACCACCACCAGCAGCATCCCTGTTCCACATCCCAGTTATCTGCTTCATCTGGAGCAGCCAGCCTGGGGGACATCTCGTGGGGGTGGAGGGACAGGAGGTAAAACATGTTCTGCTTCTCTCCCGGCGCCGCCAAACACCGGCTAAAATCCAGCACAGCAAGTCCATGCATTAAAAATATCTGCTCCTTGCAGCCCAAACCACAGCTATTTAACAGTCCAGTTGGCAATTCCAGCAGAGCATTATAGCTCCAGCCCTCCCAGGCCCTCCATTTAAGGTGGAGTTGAAACTGCTGGCTCTGGAGATGCCCCTGGACGCTCCAGTTCTCACCCCAAACCTGCAGATCTGTGGGTGGAATGTGGAGCTGAACCCACCCGAGTTTAATGTTTCAAATCCTGTCTCTACCCAGCAGCACAAAGTCTCCAGCACTGAGCAGCACCACCAGGAGAAGCAAGAAATGGAAAATCCAAATGCAGGGAGGCTCAGAAATAAGGGGGGAGGGACCAATGAAATATTTTTACTTTGTTATCCTAACGGGATGTGAACTGGGAGAAAGTTCCCAGAGGGCACAAAAAACTTCTGCCAGCTCCATTTTCCTTTCAGAAATCCCGGTCAGGCTGACAGAGCCCTCCAGATTAAACAGGGATTTGCTCATTCTGGGATTTTGCTGTAATCCAAACCACAATTCCCCGATAAGCTGTTACCACATTTGTGAGCTGACGTGTCCCAGATGCTCGGGCTGCCAGAGGAGCCCACAAACCAACTCCTCCTGGGAGTGGTGGCCAATTCCCAGCGCTGCCAACCTCCCTTCCAGGGGCAAAGCCAGCAGGAGCAGCACAGCCAGGTGAGAACGCCACAGCCCTGGGGTGTCTGTCACGTCCCAGAGCACTTTTGCAATATTTATCTGCCTGGCACATGGGGACCACGTGTGCCTGCACTGCCAGGGACACGCACGGGAACACGCAGGTGAGGGAAGGCTGATTTGGGAGAGCAATCCTCCAAAAAACGCAGGAGCTGCAGAGCTAGCAAGCTCTGCTTTTCTAAAAATTACTCCTTATAGTTGGAGAAAAACTCTTACAAAGTTATGGCGTTCGATCCCCTTTAAAAACCTCCTTCACCATAGCAGCCCTCAGCCAAAAAGCCACATTTTTTTGGGGAAACACATTTCCAAGAGGCATTTCCAGCTGCTGCCAGGGCTCAGGAGAGCAGAGTGGGGCAGCCCATGAGCCTTCATCCTGCACAGCCACAGAGCAGAGGAACCAAGAGCACAGACGTGATGGGCACGTGGCACAAGAGGAGCCTCCTGGGCACTGACATTCAGATCTACCTGCAGAGAATAGAGTTGGACTGATACCGAGTCAAAATATGTCAAAATCAGTGCGAGGGATTATTTTCCAGCACTGGTGGGAAATGGACTTTGTTGTTTAGACAGGAGCAAGGGAAAACAGGTCCCTCTCCTCTCCCCAAGGCACTGCAGTGGTTCGGAGCTCCCCTGAGCCTGCTCAGATTCACCATCCCCGTTGTCCCACACCCACAGGAAAAGTGTCCCCAGCAGCACAGGGCTGCCAAATCACCCCCTCCTCTCTCCCCACCCACCTCTCCCTGCAGTCAATACTTGCTCAGCACCTCTTTTCTTTCCCTTCCAAGAACATGAGCCTCAGGAGAACACAAAACTCACTTTAAACAAAGGCTGACATGTCTTGAAACAATTATTGCCCATCTTGGGGGAGGAGGAGGGCTGGCTAAAGATTATTTTGGGAGATTAGGTCTAGAGTGACTGACAAACTGATATGCAACAGCGTTTGTTTTTAATCTGAAACAGGTTTGGGGTAGAATTGAGGAAAAAAAACTGCAGCCACCCACCGGCAAGAGCTGCTTGAAGGCAGGGAGGCTGCAGGCAGCAATACTAATGTGCTTCTCCGTTACCAGCTACCCTCTTCCTCACAGGAGACACGTCCCTGTCCCCAGCACCGGCCTGGGAATGTGCCCTCCTCCTCCCTGGGGCAGGGACAGACCCACGGACCCACAGGAGAAGTTCTGCTGCTCCTGAGGCATCACCCACGGACCCCCAGAGCCCCCCAGGTCACAGGGCTGGGCTTGAGCCTTGCAGTGGGACCGGTGGGAGGTGATTTTTGCACTGGGCCACTCCACCGAAGTCAAAACATTTTCAGTTATCGCTGGGTTTTTCCAGTATTTATTGGGTGTTTTATTCCTCTCCAGTCCCAGGGGCAGTGGGAAGGGTCAGAGGCTGCATCCCACAGCTCACGGGGACCACCCCAACCCAAGGATTTCCCAAGCTCCAACCCCGGGGAGCGCCTCAATCACGCCAATAAAAACACCACCAGATGAGCAGGCGCACACCAGCTGCGGGAGGAATTAAATTAATCCCTTCATTATCAACCTGACCCCTGGAAAAATCTGAAGGAATGGCTGTGAAGGTTCACAGCGGAGCACTAAAGCCACCAGCTCAGCTACCGCGGCATCTGCCAGCGCAGCCGGGCTGGGCTCTGATCCCCCCTGCCCCAGCTGGCACCCGGGGCTGCCAGGGCCAGGCAGTGCCACCAGTGAGGCCAGGCTGTGCCACCCTGGCTGTGCCTCGGAGCGGAGAGCTGGGGACAACCAGGCTGGAGGGGAAAGGGACGGGGAAAGGCAAAGCCACGCAGCGCTGGAACAGCTCTTACAGCAGGGCCACTTCGGAAATATCTTCCTTTGCATCCAGAGCACAAACCAGCCCAGTGCCCCCAGCAGCAGGGCCTGTGCCTTTCCTGGGCTCATGGGGGTTTTTTTCTTGCCCGTTTCTTGCCCTTTTAGGAAGAAATTCAGTGGTTTTTCTCTCACTGCCCCTGGCACCGGTGTTGTCAACAGCTCGGTGTCTATCAGTGCGTTACTCTGTGCTGCTGAGTGAGGCAATGCTGGGGGCCCATGGAGAGATTTAAATATTAGGGGAGCTTTGGATAAGGAGAGATGGGAAGGGGAAAGGAGGTGAGGATGAGCCCCTGGGGGATTTTCGTGAGGAAAGATCAGCCATCGATGTAACTCCAGTGGAAAACCCAAAGCGTTTCAGTGTCTGGGGTCTGACAGCCACACTTGTTGCAAAATCCACAGCCAGCACCCAGAGGCAGCTCAGCAAACACCCCTAAATGTGGGTCCCGCTGTGAGGGGATGATCCAACCTCTGCCCACGCTCCAAACCTGCCCAAACCTTCCCCCCAAAGCTGCCAAGTTCAGAGCCACAGCCATGCCTGCCCCAAGTGTTGCTGAAGGTGGCTCAGAACTGAGAGCAGCTGCCTTCCTTCATCTTTTAGCAGATTTTTCATACAGATTTGAAGAGGTTTTAAAAAAAATGCCCCAAATCCACCCCAAAGAACCTGAAGGCAGTGCCCATGCCCAGGATGCTCTGTGATTTCCTGCACGGAGCAGCCGGGCCACCAACAGTGCCGGGTGCCACCGGTGTCACCTGCAGTGGGGCAGGAGACAGGCAGCATTCCGGGGCCAGATGCCACTGGCAGAATAAAACCAGGCTCCCAGTGTGGAGGGATTTCTGTTCCTGCAATCCAATCCCCTCTGCTGAGCTGCTGCCAAGTGCCCTCCTGGCCCCGCTGCCACGGAGAGGCTGCTGCCAGCAGATCCTCTGGAAGAGTTTGGGAGGAAGGGAAGCAATGGAAAATAAGAGAAAAAACTCCTCTCCTTCTTGAGATTAACATCTCCAATTTAATTTATTTTGGAGAATAACAACCAGAGAGCCAAAGGCAGAGAGCACTGGCCCCCAGCTCGTCTCCAGCCCGGTCCTGGTGGTCCTGGATGGGATGGAAGTGGCACCACACCTGGGGAGGGGGGATTAGCACAGGGGCTGCTCCCTGCTATTCCCATCGCCAGCACAGACAGGCAGCTGAAAGCAGATTTATCTGCTGGATAATGAAGGCAAAAGATTCTCAAAAGGGACGAGTTTCGAGCCAAATCACCAGGCTCCTGCACTTCTTTCCTTAATCCCTCTCAAANGGAGCTCCTGTGGCAGCCAAGAGCTGCAGAGGCGCCCCCGAGGCACAAAGAGGAGATTAAGGCTGAGAGGCTACAGCCAGGCGAGGAGGCTGCTGGAGAGGATGGGAAGAGCGCAGGGGAAATATTCCTGGATGCCTGACAAGGAGATGCAGAGACCATCTGGGTGAGGGGAGGGAGGGCAGGGTGCCAGGGACAGCCATGGGAAGGATCAGCCCGGGCAGGGGAAGGCAGGTCCTCCCTGCTGCCCATGCAGGACCCGCTCTTCTCTCCTCAGAAGGGAGAGAACACCAGGCTGGAGCTCCCAGAGGGGCACAGACACATCAGTGCTGTGTGGAGGGTTTGTTCAGCCACCCAGAGAATGGCCTGTGGTGGAAGGGACCTCAGATCTCATCTCATTCCGTGGGCAGGGACACCTTCCACTGTCCCAGGGTGCTCCAAGCCCCGTCCAGCCTGGCCTTGGGCACTGCCAGGGACCCAGGGGCAGCCACAGCTGCTCTGGGCACCCTGTGCCAGGGCCTCACCACCCTCCCAGGGAAGGATTTTTCCCAATATCCCATCTAACCCTCCTCTCTTTCAGGCTGAAGCCATTGCTCTCCTACCCTGGAAGCATCAGCACAGCACAGAGGTCACACTGTGACCCCCAGCCGGTCACCCCAGCCCTCTCAGCCTCCTCATCCTCACAGGCACAGGGCAAGGCTTTCCCTCCCCTGAAGCAATTCGGGATGCTGTGATAGGAAAATGCAGTGAGCAGGCATGGGTTGACGACAGGGCCCAGCTGGTGCTTCCCTCACCTGCTCCAGGCCGTCAGGAGGGGGGACAGCAGGTTTTTGGGACAGGGGCGCTGCCCTTGTTGGGAGCGGGACCAGGAGCCGGTGACTCATTTGTCACTGAGCAGCCTCAGACATTAACGACTTCTGGCAACTGCTGACCTGGGTCAGACTCAAAGCAGTGACCCAAAAGGGAGAGGTTTGGCTTTCCCCAGCAGCAGCCCCTGGGAGCCACCGTGCTCTGCCTCTGGAAAAGGGGAGGGGAGGCGCAGAGGTGCTGGGCTCCCCCATCAACATTCACGGCAGCACCGGCGGCTGCTCCCCGCGAGGAATCAAAGCCTCATTGATATGTGAATTATGAATGAAACCTTAAGCTTTTAAACTTTTAACCTGCGCATTTCTAAGAAAGTCTTAATTTAGCCAGAGACACGGCAGGAAAGAACAATGGTTCAGGGGAAGGTACTGGATTTTCTGGGCTTTTAAAACACACCCTGGTTTCAGATGAATATTTCGTTTGCTGAGCCATTCCCAGGGGCGAAAGGAAATCCTGATCCACACTGACCAAAGCTGAGGACTGAAATCTGTGTTACCCTGAGCCCGTGGATGAGCCTGATTGACACCGACACCATCCCTGCTCCAGCCGCAGCTCCTCCCTCAGCCGGGTGTCCGATTTCAAGGCTGGGATGCTTTAGTGCTGAGCAAACCCTGAACATCACCCCGAACATGTTTGTGAATTTATCCCCGACCCACGGCACCGAGAGCTGGGGCCAGGAGGAAGCTCTGGGAAGCAGCAAAGAGGAATTCAGGGGATTCAGTGGACAGGGGTCAGGTCACCTCACACCAAAGAAAACCAGGGCGGGTCAGGCTGCTGAGAACAGCCCTCATTAGAAGAATAAACTGTGTAATGAAGAGGTTGGAGGTGCTTTGCCCAGGGCTGGGAAGGGGCTGTTAAACCTTTTACCATCAGCGCAAATCCTCCCCGGCTTCATCTCCACTGGAGCTCACCCAAACCTCGCCTTGCTGACCAGGGCTCCAGGAGGTTTTGTTGATTTTCCAGACAACCTCGGGCACATTGCTGCCATCAGGGCTGGCGCAGAGCTGGGGCTGAGCAGAGCCAGGACCAAAGTGAGCCAGGGAATCCAGGCTGCTGCCCTACAACGGAGCACTCCCCAGGAGAAGGGTGCAGGGAATTGCCTGAGGAGAAAACCCAAACTGTGCGAACCCAAACCTGGCCCAGGAAGAACACACCGGTGTCACAGGAAGCACAGGGCAGGTCACAGGATCCCAGAATGGTTTGGGCTGGAAGGGACCTTAAAGCTCATCCCATCTCATCCCCTGCCATGGGCAGGGACACCTCCCACTACCCCAGGGTGCTCCAATCCCCGTCCAGCCTGGCCTTGGGCACTTCCAGGGATCCAGGGGCAGCCACAACTTCTAAAAAACAGTCTGAAGTCACCACATGTGAGTCCTCCAGTTCCCAGAGGTCCAAGACCTGATGGAAGGACCTGTTGCAGGTTGGGGTGGAGCAGGGCTGAGCACAAAAAGCAGATAAGGAAGGGTGGAGAGGAGGAGATGTGGTCCAGGGTGGACCCAGGGCTTGCCCATCACTTCTCCTGCTGCTCAGGGGGAGGAACCAGGCAGAACTGTGGCAGAAGAGGCAATGCCACCCTGGGGAATGCAGGGATTACACATCATGAGCCAGCAAAGCTCCTCGTTTTCAGAGGGAAAGGGGAAAAAAAAGAAGCTTAAAAAAAATAAAAATCAATCAGCCACAAATTATAAATAAAAGAGATGAAAGTTAAGAGTGAAACGAAACAAAGCCCCAGGTGGCCTCTGCCTGGGGCACTCCTGCTATTTTTAGTTTCTCAGCTCTTCCCGGAGCCGTCTGGTTCCACGACTGCACAGTTTTAGAGCGTTTACTGCAACTCCCCAAAATGTTCCTCACTGGGATGGTCCAGCCTGGCTCCGGGTGGGGAAGGGGAAGGTGAGGAAGGGGCCTGTGGGACCCATCCCTGCTGTGACAAACCCAGCGGGTCCCCGGCGTGGTCTGGGTCCCTGAGCTGGTGTGGGGTGGCCAAAGAGCTGGCTGCTGGCCATGCCATTGTGTGCCCAGCCCAAGAGCTCCCCAAACCACGGGGATCTGGGACCATCCCAGTGTGGACGTGCCCATCCCTGCACCCCTCCCAGCCCTGCACCCCCTCCTGCTCACCCTCTGCTGGGATTCCCTCCCACAAACCCCCACACTCTGCAGAGGCTGAACGAAGCACCCCCAGCCCCTTCCCCACCCCGTTCTGCTCTCCCTGCCCAAACCACGCTGGCTCTGCGGCTGCTGGGAGGGGGCTTGGCCGGGCAGAGCCGTTGGCAGCCCCCACGTTTGTTCCACGGAGAGGGGCGGCAGCAGCCTCCCTCCCAGAAGCATCCTATCCAGCAGAAAGGATTTAAATACCTAATGAAGGAATAAATCTGGGAACGGGAGACATTTACTGCGTCCTCATTCACACAGAGCCTTTGTGGGGATGGGGGGGCCCCGGCACCTGCTCCGGGCCCGCGGCCGCTCCGAGGGGGAATGGATAAGGCAGCATCCTATCAAATGAGCCTCTACCTGTCAGGGGGATATTGAGCACTCCCAGCCTCCACATCCATTCCCCAGGACTTGTCAGTGCCACAAGATGCAGAACTCTATCGACAAGGACCTTCCCCGGGGGCTCGGGGAGCCAGCAGCGCGCTGGGGGGACAGAGATGGATGGGGCCACTTTGCCTCTGCATGACACAGCAGGGATTTTTCTTTTCTGCTTTAAATCCCCCCCAGGCAGCGTGTCAGGGGGTAGAGGTCATGAACTCAGCCCAGGCACACCAAGGCTGAAGGGCTGTGCTGAAGCAGGGACTCAGAGGACGAGGGAAGATCCCAAGAGGACAATTGAGTCCTGCCCATGCCCCCCAGCCCTGGAAAGGTTCTGCCTTCAGCCTGGCAGAGCTGGGTCCTCTGCCATGTTCCTGCAGGTGGAAAAGCTCAGTTTGCCTTTGTTGTGGTGCAGGGATGAGAACCCCCCACTGCTGCCCGGAGCGGGGAAGGAGCAGCCCAAGGCCACACAGAACCGAGCTGGGAAAGGAGGGATCTGTGCACAGCAGATTGTGTTTGTCCGGGCTCAGAGGCAGAAACGCCACAGCCCAGGGAGGCTGAGCTGTGCCCCACAGCCCCAGACACGGAGCAGGAGCTGCCACAAACCCGGGGGTTTAAAGCTGAATGCCATGAGCATCCCACCCATCCCCATCCCCATGTTCCCCAGCCTCTCCCCACACCACCAGCACCCCACAGGGGTTCGCCCCTCCCTGCAGGGCAGGGGAAGCACCGGGTGGGGATGGCATTCAGAGCTCAGCCCTGGGTGTATTTTACATTTCAGGGGACTGAATGCATGGGCAAATATTCCAGATGGATGCTGAGGGACGGAGCAGCAGCACCCACTCCATCCCCACAGCACCCTACAACATCCCACAGCCCCCACAGCATCCTACAACATCTCACAGCATCCCACAGCATCCCAGCCATCATCTGGATCGCAGCTTTACCTCCCCCACCTCCCAACCACAGCCAAACTCATCCTGCCCTTTCCCTGCCCTCGTGCCTCCCCTCCCTCTCCCGCGATACCAAAGGTCGGGTTTGAAATTCAGGGGTCAGGCAGAAGAAATGGAGCGGGGTCAGGGGTGAGGGAAGCACACAGGGGAGGAATTTCACCTCTCCAAGCATTTGCTGCCATGAATCAGCAGCTCCAGAGCTCCTGCCCGGCGTGGGGGAGCTGAGCTGGGCCACAGCAGTGCAGAGGGGACTTGGGACAGAGCAGGGTGTCTCCCACCCCACCGCCATGGGCAGAGTAGCTCCTCTCTCCTGAAGCTTCTCTCCTTTTTTTTTGGCTTATGCCAAGCTTCTCAAGATGCCAGCAAAAAAAAAAAAAACCCCACCTGAATGCCAACCCCCAAAGCAAAGCTCCAGCAGAAATGGAGCGAGAGGAAATTAAAGATGTGCTCAACACATCTGGAGTTTCCATCTTCCATCTGCGGAGCCCAGCGAGGCAGACGGAGACAGGGAAGGTCCTGCAGGTTCCTCTCCAGGTGCCTGCTCAGGCGAGGGAGTTTGGCTCATGTTGCCTCTTCCCAAGCAGGGGCAGGAGTGAATAAATCTGTCATCCCACACTGCTGATGTCATCACTGTGCCCTAAACAGCAGCCTTTGGGCTTTTTCCTTTAATTTACATTATCGCTGCACTCTCTATCTGCCAGACGCATCCATTAGCTCTCCCTTCCCAAACTGCTCCACAGCCAGGGCCGGGCACTTTGGGAAGCCCTGGGAGGATTCCTGCCTGCTCGAGGGTTCCACAGCAGCCTCTCTCTGCTGGGAAGGTACAAATAATTCCTGTGCTCAGGAGGGGATGGGTGCACCCCGCATCCCAGTGAACCCACGAGGTGGATAAAGAGAGCAGAGGGCCAGGGATGAGCTGGAACATCCCCTTGGGAGCACAGGGACACAGCAGCTGCCCCACGTGGAGAGGGCCCATCCCCATCTCCATCCCCATCCCCATCCCCATCCCCATCCCCATCCCCGTCCCTGAGCCTGGCAGCCGTGGCCAGCACAGAGGGCAGCCCCATTCCCCATTCCCCATCCCCAGGGAAGGTGGAGATCTCCTTCCATGCAGGAAGTGCAGCTGCAATTGGGAAATGTGCTGTGAGAGCAAAAAAAAAAGAGCTGTTTTCATGTAAATGTCCCTAATAATAAAAGTGAATGAAGAAAGCAACACATCCAAACAAGAAATAGTACATTTGTGCTAGAGAAGCAAAACTGATTCTAAAAAAGAGAGCTTTATCAACAATTTCCAGAAGGCATTGGCTGCTCTTTAATGCTCCTCGAGGAATAACACAGCTCCTGCTGGACTTGGGCTGTCTGGTGCCTCTGATCACAGGGCTCTGAACAAGCCAGGCTCGGTACAGCACACTTGAAAAACACAAAACTTGTTTGTTTTCTCCAGCAAACACTGAGCTGCCTTTCTCACCCCAAACCTGGTGTTCGGTGCTGTTTGTCCTGTTCCTGCTGCATTTCCCTGGCAATTCCAACTCTGGGGCTGCTGGAATCAGGCTGATCCCAGCCCCACTCCTGCACCCTGGCACGGCCAAACTCAAGGGCAAATAATAAAAAATGTGCCCCTTGCAATGGGATGTGCTTTGCTCCAAAATATACAATATTTAAATATTCATCAGTTGATTACCAGCAGCGAAGGTCAGTGTTTATCTTGCTTTCTTTGCACTTTGGATTACAAACTCTCAGCTGAACTCCCTGTGAAGTCAGAAAGTGCAGTTATCCCCTCTCCTGGTGGGAACACAGGGGCAGAAAGCAGCCTGTGTGTCTTTGAAACTCCTCCATCTCCTTTCCACTATACCTGGACCTTCCAGATATTCTAATTATTTATTTCTCAGTAACGAGACCGCGCTCCTGGTGTGAAAGGCTCTGCTCAAAGAAATCCCGAGAAGAAAAGCAGAGAGGGTCACAGCCTGCTGCCCTTTGGCTTCAACGCTCTGCAGAACGATTTAGCCCAAATATACTCCAGACCTGCGATTGGTCTGAGAGCCAGAAGAAAGGGGAGGGCTGGAGGAGGGACTCTGGTTTTATTCCAGCTCTGTTATTCACTAATTTAAGTAAGGCCAGGGTAGCCCCTTGCTTGTGGTACAAAGTCTGAGAGCGAGGAGCTCGAGGAGCACCAAAGGCAGTGGGAGGGGAAGCAGGCAGAGGGATGCTCCGCTCTCCCTCTCATCAGCACTGGCTCGGGAGGGCTGGCGAGGGCGAACGCCACATTCAGCAGCCAAACGCTGGCTCGCAGCCCGCCGGCAGAGCGCTGCCGGCCGCTCGGGAAGGTGCAGAGCTCCCGGCTGGAGGCACCGTGCTGCTCATGTGAACACCTTGTTTTCCCCCAGCGCCTCTCCCTCACCCTTTCCCCCTTTTTCCATAACTCTCAGCAGCTCAAGGGACCAACTCTTGTTCTTTCCGGGGGTCTGGGGCATCCTGTCCAAGCGGAAAATGCAAATCACGCTCTACGTTGGTGGCAGTGACCAATTTGCGTTGCTGCTGCCTTTAATGAGCTGGCAGGGGCAGAGGGACCGAGGCAAGACAAACAATTCCCACCTCCAGTCCCCCAGCACTCTGCGCTGCTGGCTCCCAGCTTTCCAGGATGCTCAGGCTGGTTTGCCTAAGGCCTGCAGGCAGGTTTATGAGATTAAAGCCCGGCACACAATAAATAATTTAACAGCTAACCACAAAAAAACCCCTTCCCGTGCTGTATAGGAGCGAGGCTGTATGATGTGTACATTCATTTTAAATGCACATCTCTGTCATGTACATGGATCTGTTTGATGCAGAGCTGTGTAACCAAGCGAGAGGCAACAACAGGAGAGGTGCAGGGCACCGAGACGCTGGCAGGGGCTGGCGGGACAATCGCTGACGAAGCCTCTTGCTAATTATTGCAGCCTTCCCGTGCTGCTGCCTGTGCTCCCCCTTCTGCATCCGTGTCCAAGGAATCACAATCCTAAACCCTCTATTCCTCCACCACCATCCCCTGCTCCCAGCAGGCTCCCCAGTATGAACTGGGAGTGACTGGGGGCCTCTCCCTCAGCTCAGGAGGAATGAGGAATGACAGCTTTGGGTCATGCCCCGGGCAGTGCTCAGGTTCAGGGTTTTGCTGTTGTTTTTGTCCAGGTCACAGCCGGGAAAGCCCCTGGTCCTTCCACAGCTCCAGGGAATTCTGGTGCAGAATCCCCTGGGGTGCTGCATCCCCGGGAGCTCCTCACAGCCGGCAGGGCTTTCTCTCCCTGTGTCATTTCCAGGCTGGGCTGCCGGCAGAGAGCTCCCCGAAGGCACAGGCAGGGTTCTGCCTGTCCAAGCAGCTCGGCAGGAATGGGAAGAGGCTCGGAAAAGGCAGGGGGAGGTGCGGAGCCCGTGCATCATAACGGGAGCGATGGACTCGTGCTGGTGTGCAGCCTGCCCGGCACGGCCATAAACACCCGGCAGATGCTCTGCTGATGGATTTGCCATCCCAAACCCGGCAGGATTCTACAGCCCAGCTCACTGCCGGCAGCAAGAGGCACCCGTGGCAACAACGGGCTGTAAACTCGACCAGGGGATGGAGGGAATGTTAAAGGCGGCATCATCAGACGCCCAGGGAAAGCCTCACAGCCATTCCCACCTCAAACCGCGGCCGTGCTGCTTTTCCATGGCATCTCACCCCCTGGTTGTCCCTAAATCCCAACCTTTTTGCAGCAGCAGCAGCAGCTCAGGGGCTGTGGCAGCGCCCAGGACTCTCCCTGCACATTCCCCCGTCTCTCCCGGCACATTTGTGGTTTCCACATTTGTTTTTTCTGCCTCGAGGAGGCATTTAGAGAAGCAGCATAGCCTGGGCTTCTCACAGTATTTCTTGCCACTCAGGGATTTAAGATCTTACAAATGGACCAAAACCTGTGTTATTTTGACCTCTGAGGATTTTAAAAGCCTGCAGAAAAATATGTTTATAGTAAAGAAAGCATGAACTTCTTGACTCATGAGTAGAAAGGCAGGAGTCTGACACTGCCCTACCCCCAAACCCAACAACATCCAGAACACAGCAACTCCCTCAGCTTCACACTCCAAGGGAAGCAAGGACAGGCAGGAAAACTAACAGGAGCTCACAAAAAGGTTTGGAATTTCGTGATATTTTTCACCAAGATCATTTCAAGTAGAAACTCATTATTGAACTTGATGAAAACGTCGTGAAACGGAGGAGGAATAACTTCTGCCTCACTTGATGCTCATAAAGGAGGTAATACCTCTGAGAGAAGGTGTGGAGATGAATTATCTCTGAAATATGTTCAAGATAAAAACCTTGTTTGGATGGGGCGCTGAGCAGCCTGGTCTGGCTGAAGGTGTCCCTGCTCATTGCAGGACTAAATGGCCTTTGAAGGTCCCTTCCACCCCAAGCCATTCCACGATTTCAGAGGCAGGATGTGTTCCAGGCAGGATGTGTTCCATGGATGAGGCTGCTCAGCCCCTCGCAGCCTCCACTAAACCCACTTCATTTAGAACTGAACCAAACGTAATCGCTGCCCTCCAAAATTTCCAGTTGATTTTTCAAGGTGCCTGAACCTGCGTAAAACCCAGAGTCATCCCCATCTCCTGAGCCAAGAAATGAGATTAAAGCAGCCTCCGAGCTCACCTGGCTCCATTTCACATCCCCAGCATTTCCTGAACACCTGCCCCTTCGCTCTCCAGCAGCTATAAAAATATCTGCCAACTTCTGGCTTTTCTCTGATGTGACTTGCTCTGGCAGGCGCCAGATAACAGAGCCAGGGAAGCAGTGCTGGGAGAAGAGGAGGCCAATTTCATGGCATCAAGAGGTGGCAGGGACATTCCTGAGTGCTCAGACCCAGAGTCTAGAGGGACTTGGCAGCTCTGCCCCATCTCCAGCCCCAAACACTCCCCAGTGCTCTCCTTTGGCTTCCACCACTTTTCCTATTCCCTTGCACAAATTCCAATTAATAAGATTCCAGTTCTGGCTATGAACAATAACAAATGTGAGGGACCATGGGGCATTTTGGGGACCTATTTCTGAGGCTTGACAGCACAGATGGAAACAAAGGGGAATTACTCTCTGAGGCTGGAAAATCTTTGTTTAGGGAGAAAACGAATCCCAGCTCCTCCAACCACAGCAGCAGTGCAGTATTAAACAAACACGCCCTTATTTCACATCCTAGGGCAAAAACCAGACTTTTTTCTCAGACCTTTCAATTGAACAACTTCTTCAGCCAAACGAGAACCATCTGCCCTCTCACACCTCTGCTGGGATGTGGGGATCTGCGCTCTGAGGATGATGGATTGACCATGGAGCTGGCAGAGCCCCTGACCTCCCAACCTACAGCTAAAACCAGGCAAATCCTTTGGAAGGCGCCTGCAAATGGATGATTTTCATCTGCTCAGTAACAGCCTGGTGTCCTCTTGGCTTCTCCACACGCTGATGCAACCAAGTTTTTCCCGAAGTGTCACGGAATGCGCGTGCGGGGGCGATAATGAAGGATAAATTACCGGGATGAGATAACCATCCATAGAATGAAGTCATCTAAGGACAGGCTCGGACATATATATTTCATTGTGAAAGATCTCTTTTATTCCCACTAATGGAACAAATTAAATCAGCCAAGCTGAATAAAACTCTCACGTCCCAAGACGTAAGAACGCACTTAAAAGTTCTCCGTTCCTCTGGCGGCGCAATCCAATCGCTCATCGCTGTCCCTTGGAGAAGTGGAGGTGGGGGGAAAGGACGGAGTTCAGGAATTCAGCAGGTGACAGGAGAGCGTTTCCCACCATGAAGAGAGTCCCAGCACTGTGTATTTCTCCGTGGCACTCCTGCAGACAGATCCCGAGCACTGACCTCACACCCCGGGATGGATTCGAGCCACGTCCAGTGCAGCTGCCCTTGGTGGCCAGGACAACGTGTGACACCCATTTTTCCAGGAGAACTGGGGGTGATTTCATTTGCACACTTTATCCTTCACCTCAGGGCACCTGAAATAACCACACCTGGGCCCTTGCCTGCAGCACTGCAACACCTCCAGCATC
Organism: Cnemophilus loriae; assembly: GCA_013397755.1. NCBI lineage: Eukaryota > Metazoa > Chordata > Aves > Passeriformes > Corvidae > Cnemophilus > Cnemophilus loriae. The sequence goes on along the minus strand of VZTF01004913.1, from coordinate 611,569 downwards.
CCCAAGCACACAAATTAAAACCTTATCACCACTGAGCAACTCGGCGCTGGGTGAAACCCAGGTACAATGTCACTGTTCCCGCTTTTCCCTCGCCCGTACCACCCAGGAGCATTCCCAGCTCGTGGGAAGACAGGCAAGGCTGCAGGAACTGCATTTTTCCTACAGCCAGCATAAACAGCATGATGGAAAAATAATACCTAGATGGCGACTGGCAGACAGAGGAGAGACATTTATTTATTCTTGATCACAAACAATGTCCTGCATTGACAAGCTGAATGAAGGGCACTTCACTGATTTATTAGACCTAATAAGAACCAGACCTCTCGGGATGAAATACAAGATTGATTTTTAGTGGTGAGCCTTGCTGCCATCCCAGGCACTGAGCTCAGGCTGATGAGATGGAACCAGGCGTGCACAGGGACACGAGGCTGACACAGCCCTGGTAGGGCAGGGGAATAAATGGGAGGATTTGCACGGGGAAGGGGAGATGGGATGGAAACAAGGCAATAACAGCCCTGCACGCTGAGGGTTCCTCTTTTCTCCCTGCAGTCCCACTCTCTCCCACTAAGGCTGTGGATGCCGAGAGCAGCAAACCACTGGGAAGTTTAAGGGCAACTCCGGTGCAACTCCTGGGAAACCTCTGGGCCAGACCCTTCCCATGGATCTGCCTTCCAGAGGAGCCCCTCTAAACGCAGCAAGTGCAATTTTCACATCAGTCTCAGCATCTCCCAGGCAAACCACATTAGCTGAGTTCCGTGGATGCCGTTTTCCATCAGGAAAAAGACAACTAGCACAGCAGTGCTTAGCTTGAGGCCCTATTAATAGCAGTTCTAATTATATGGCTGCAAATTTAATTCATGGCAATGATTAGTGTCAAAATCAAAGGCATCACACATCAATATTGATAGAATTGTATGAAGCCCATAAACAGAACAAGCAAGCTGACACATCTCCCCCCAGCACTTAGTTGCTGTTAACTGTTGCATTAATGTCCCTTCTCATTTCGCTTGATGGGAATGGTGTTATTGGAGGAATCCACGGCTCTGAATGGTTGTGTCTCCAGCATGATCCCCTTTCCTCTTGTTCCCACAGCCAGGAGGCTGGGATGCTTTGGAAGGAGAGAAGGAGGGAGAATTTCATCCCACGTACCTGTGCTTGAGCCAAAGGGCCACAGCATCAGCAGCATTTGCTTTTCACCCACTTTGAGACAATTCCTGGGGAGCAGAACCAGCAGGAGCTGGGAATGTGGCAGGAGCAGTGAGGTGAAGAGCTAAAGGCAGGAGGACACCAGTGAGAGCACCCAGTGCTTCCAGTAAGAAGTTCTCACTGGAGGAGCACAGGCAAATTTGAAAGATTTCGGAGCCGGCTCCCTGACTTTCCTCCAGCTACACAAAAACGCCTTCCCTGAAAGCCCAGACGGAGCCAGCAGCTTGTTTCCAAAGGAAATCAACAGCTGTGGGCGAGGGAATAGGTGTGACAAAGCTTTCAGACATTAATTGTGTGGGCAGATCTGAGACGGAGGAGGACACGAAGGAGATTAGGTGGGAAAGGCGTCTCCACAAATCCCTGGCACTTACAGAGGTGCTGAACATTTCCAGCACCATTTCACAGATGGGGAAGGAGGGGTAAGGAAACAGTCCTGAGCATCCTGAGCACTCGCCGACTTCGAGACACGTCTGGTTATCTTGGAACAGGCACAAAATCCGGAGACAACCTGTTAACTTCCCCCGGGTCTCGCCTCCTCTGCAGCCAGAGCCCCTCAGCTCAGTGCAGAGCTGCTTCCTACGCCTCACCTGGGCTCCCTCAGGCCATGGAAAAGATAATCCCACGTGTCAAATGAGGGAAAATCTGCTAAAGGTGTGGACAGGACTGAGAGAGAGAGAACAGAAACACCCTCAGCCCCACACAGGGGAGGACGGGACCGTGATTGTTCCAGTTAATTACAGGGGGGATGGATCCCATCAGCTGCTGGCAGCTCTGATGTTAAATAAGGGCAGATGCCATGAAAGCCTGACTGTAGTGAATGTCTGGAATGAATTTACTCCAGAGATGGGCCAATTTTCATCCAACAGATGAAGGATTCCAGGTGAAGGATTCCACAGCCCTCCCTCTGGACAGCGGAGCATGAATAGATTAACTTTGCATCAAAAAGTGTTCAGTGATGACTAGCACCAGGAATTAAACCCTGCTGGAGAGACTGCTGCTTCTGTAATCCTTCATAATGCGTGGAACAAGCCCGTAAATACCTCGTGTGCAGGCACAGGCTCTCGGCTTTTGCTGCCTCTGGACGAGGAGCCTCCCCTGTCCCCCCAAACCCCTGCACACAGCGAGCACCAGGCTGCATCCGAGGCTGCATCCCAGGCTGCATCCCCGGCTCCGAGCTTGGCACGTGCCTTTGGGATGTGCTCAGGGCTCCTCTTCCTTCCATTTAGCTAAAAAATCCCCGGCTCTCCCCTGTGCCACAGCACGAGAAGCAGGGAAGTGAAGGGCTCTGCTTTACAAGCTCCCTCTCCCCCACGTTCAAAATTGCCCCACTGACACTCGAGAGGCACCAGGGAGGCACCTAATTTACTACTACTCAGCACTTGCAAAGTGCTGAATGAATATTAATGAACTGATGTAATTAAAATGATGCAGACATTCAAGTGTAGTATCTGCCTGTCCTTGTATCTTCCTGGATAGATGAGGAAGAAATTCCCTGCTGCTTAAGGACTCAAAAAATTAACAGCCTGCTGTTGATTACATTTGTTAACTCTTTCCCTGGCATGAAGGAGCAGGGGCTGCATTTAACAGGTTCACCTAATGCTGTCATTTAGAGCTGAGGTTAATTCGAAAGGTCTCAGCTTGCCAGAGCAGCAGCTCCAAGTCTGGTTCTGCTGGAGCTGGATCAGACCCACTGCTGAGCTGGCTTCCAGCTGCAGCTCCAGCTCTGAAGGCCATCAAGGGCTCTCACACACCTCTGTTTACACCCCAAGGCCACCTCCAAACTTATTTTAAATACAGAACTCCTCAGAAAGTCCCCTTCCAACTCAGAATATTTTGTGATTTTGTGACTCAGAAGTGGTGAAATCCCAGCTGGACTTCAAAAGCCTAAAGGTCATTCAAGGTCAGGTTGGGCAGGGCTTGGAGCAACCTGGGCTAGTGGAAGGTGTCCTTGCCCATGTCCCTTCAAACCCAAAACATTCTGTGGCTCTCACCTGAGCCCTGCCAACCCCCTCCTCAGTGTTTGTGATGCAGAGGACAAGGAATGTTCCAGGGCTGATCCAGCAGCAGGGAAGAGGCAGGAGGGAAGCGAGAGGACTCTGCCCTGAGGCTTGGCTCCAAAAGCAGCCACGTTAACCCATCCCTATCTCTCCATGACCAGAATCCTGCCACCATCAGCAACTCCAAAGGCTTCGTAACTCACAGTCTTCTACACCAGCTGCAGAAGGATTGCTGGGAAACAAAACCATTCCATCAAGATTTCCATCAGACCTCGTTTGGTTCCTTTTCCAGGACCATCCTGCAGCAGCTTCCACTGCACCTTTCCCAAAACTTCAAAACAAAGCACTAACAGCACTGAGGGCTGAACTCTGCCTCACCAACGCCAGGCTGTGACCCAAACCCTGCGATTTCCACTCCTGCTTCACTCCCAGTTTCACCCTGGGAAACACTCGTGACACACAGCAGCAGTGACACACATCAGAGCATCCCGAGAGACACAAAACCCAGCTCCTGGCTCTCCACAGCCACAGACAAGGCTTACCTTCTTCAGCCTGCCCGTCTTGGTGCCCACGAAGACCACGCTGTAGCCGTTGTAGACGTAGGAAGCCACGGAGGTCATGCGGTCGCGGCTGGAGGTGAAGAGCGTCACCCCATCCACGGGCACCGAGCCCCCCAGGGGCTGGTTGATGTCGAGCCCACAGAAGTTGTCATCGATGGGGACTGGCTGGAGAGACAAGGTTTGGGGCAGGTGTGAGTGAAACAGAGCCCAGGGCAGCCCCACACGCTCGCGGTGGTGTGGAGGGAGCTGGTGGTGCTGGCAGCAGGGTGGGGGCCACCAACGTGCCACCCCCTGCCAGCTCCAGCCACCTTCCCCGGGGTTCCTCCAGCTTCCAGAGACCCGGGTTGGGAACGGCAAAGCCTCCCAGGAAGCTGCACACCTTTATTCTGCCTTACCACCATCCCTTCCCTCAGTGTCATCACACTGAGGGATGAGAGCATGGATTAAAGGGGAAGAGTGCTCTGAATTTAGGGAAACTGAGGCACAGACGGACTGATCCTACTCTGCAGACTTGTGTCCCCTTGGGGCAGGGGTTGATCCTGGCTCTCGAGGGCTCCCACAGCCAACACCCAGCGCATCCTTACCGCTTTGGTGCACTGGACATCCTTCCCCAGCAGCCAGTTGAGCTCCAGGTTGCCCTCGCCCTGGTAGCAGGACTGCAGGCGCTCCTTGATGTGGGCATTGACGGTGCGGATGGGGAAGGCGCAGAGCGCGGAGTCGTCGGGGGGGTGGTGGTACTGCTTCTGCCCCTTGGAGAAGATGGCAAAGAGCACGTCCTCCTGCGCCGTGATGTTGAGGGCCCTGGCCAGCACCTCCCCCGGCTTGGACAGGTAGGCGGCCTGCAGCAGCCGGTACTCCGTGTCCCCCTTGACGCAGCCGAAGGGCAGGGACACGTACGAGTGGAACTTGGGGTCGTCCTTGCACAGGCGGACGATGCGGGAGGTGTAGAAGAGGTCGCTGGCGGAGTTGATGGAGACGCCCTCGGGGGTCTCCGGCTGCACCGTCAGGAAATAGACGAAGTTGCCGCTGGCGAAGCCGTAGATGTAAAAGATGTCGAAGTGCGAAACCAGGGCCAGCGTGTCCGAGGGGATTTTGATGAGGGACGAAACAAAGTCACTGTGGAGCTCGTAATCCAACATCGCCGACGACTCCGGGTCCCGGGGCAGTTTGCGGCTGGAGAGGGTGGGGAAATAATCCTGCTTGCCGTCCACCGCCGTGCCGATGAAGAGCTTCCCGTCCTCGCCCTCGGAGCGCACGATCACCCCGTACATGGTGCCCGTCTTGTTGACGCTGGAGAGGTAATGCTCCTTCTTGTGCGAGGGCTCCACCAGGATGAAGAGGTCGTCGAGGCGCAGCAGCTTGCAGACCCCCTGGTAGAGGCTGCCGCACGCCAGCAGCCGGTTCTCGGAGTAGTCGATGATGAGCAGCTTGTTGACGTTGTTGGTGAGCGTGAGGATCTCGCTGCATGGCTGCACGATGAGGGGCGGGTAGCAGGACTTGTTGTCCTCCTCGGGACCAGTTTTGTGAGCCACCAGGATGGTCAGGTTCCCTGAAAGCTTGTACACCCTGTTGATGGCCCCCACGTAGACTGCCCCGGTGCCCCGGTGCACCGTCAGGTGGTTGAACGTCCAGTCCCGGTTCTCCGAGTGGAAAGTGTTGAACAAGGCATTGCTGGACACGTTCCGGGAGAGCGATGCCAGGAAGAGGCAGAGCAGAGCCACTGACCAGCCATCAGAGTCCAGTACCCGAGGCCAGTTCCTCCTCTGATCCATCCTGGGAAAGGCAAACTCCGTGTCCCCCGCGCGTGTCCTGAGCCCCGGCAATGTCCCTCACATGGTTCTGTGGAGAGAAGAACCACCCAGAGCGAAGGATTAGATCCCGTGTGCCCTGCAGATAAAATTCAAAAGAGGCTTTCTAATTACACAGTCCTTGAGATAAAGTGAGGACGTCTCTAAGCACAACAAGAATTAAGCAAGTCCACAACTTACTGGTGAACAGTTCAGGCTTGATGCTTTGCCACTTGTTTCAGCCCCGGAATCTTAATTTGTGGTGTGGTTTGGCTGTTCAGAACACTCTGTGCTCAGCCAGGGAGGGGAGAATCAGCTCCAGCCCAAGACAAAGCCTGCGGCTCACAGCCCCAACCATCCATCTGCAATCTTGGCTAGAAGGATGTCTCCTGCAGGGTGTGTTGCTGGAAGCAGCAGAGGAAATAAGAGCTGTTCTTTACCTTTAAACCCTCTCTGATTTAATTTGGGAACCTGAGGAAGAAGCCTCGTGCAGGCAAGTTCATTGAGCACAAACACACTGGAGGTGCTGACATCTCCCCTTGGCCCCTCCCCAGAGCCAGAAGTGCCTCTCAAGCAGGTGCTGTTTAGGCAGGAACTCCTTCACAAGGTACTTTCCTGCCAAAGAGCAGCTGCCACCAAGGTGGGAGCACATGGGTAGATCAGCCACCAAACCCTGCCAGCAGAGGAGAGCCCACCAGTCCAGAGCAGCTTGCTCGACCTGACCACAGATGTGTCCGACTGCATGGACACAGAAAACCACCACAAAGTTCACCCTTATCCCAAATTATGCATTCCTTATGTGCTCCAGGCTGGGCAGGCACAGGAACCACTTCAGAGACATCCTCCCTCCCCTCAGGGTCAGCCCAGCCCTGGGAGGAGGCTGAGGATGAGCCACCATCCCGCACCCATCGCCTCCCAGCAGGGCCAGGCCAGCCCCACACCCCCCCATGGAACCCTGCCCTCTGCAGCTCTGATGCCCCTGCCCTGGGTGCCAAGGCAGGAGGCTGTTCCCTCACCCCCCTTCTGATGGCTGCTGCCCCTGGTTTGGAATTTAAAACAATTCCCGGCGCTGCAAAGCCACCCTGAGCTCGTGAGTGTCACTGAACAGCCGCTGTTTAGGCCTGTTCCCGCCGGGAGCCGGAGACGGCTGTTCCTGAGAGGTGACAAAGGAGCTCTGTCCCTGCGCTGCCGTCTCCGTGTCACTGACAGGAGACACGACAGGAGAGAGGCAGCGGTAATGGCTTTCTCATTCTGCTCAGGGAGACATTTCCCCAGCTGCTTCCCTCTCGCTGCCAGGCTCGGCATTCCCACCTTTGGCTGCGGCGGTTTGTCCGTCCCGGGGGGGACACGGACCCTGCCGCCTCCTCGGCGTTGTGGGGACGGTTGTGGCACAGAACAGCTGCTCCTGCTGCCTTCCCCACATCCACGGCAGCACCGGGGGGACCCCCTGGCTCTTCCCGCTGCATTTGTGAGTGAACATCCCAACACTGTTCCCTGACCCAGAATCTTTCCAAAAGGCGCAGATCGAATGGTTCGCAGGGAGCGGGGAGCATCCTCTCCGTGCTGGCGACACACGCTGGGCACTGGCACCCGATCACGGGGCACAGGGGTCTCAGAGCAGCTTGGCCTGGAACCCCGCAGTGCCCCAGGTCCTGGGACATGGTCCCCTACAGGCTCTGGTTCAAGGGGAGCCCCGAAAGGGAGAGACCCTGCAGAGAACAGGGAGGCCCTGCTGCAAAGCTCAGCACACACAATTTTCCCGCTCAGCAGCTTCCAATTTTTAAAAAGTTGTTCCACTGCAAAGTGAGACAAGGACAGTGTGGGCTAGAAACGAATGCATTTAGATAATTAAACTTTACACACATCTGGATGTCTGGGACAACAGCAGCTCTGCACTTTGACCACAGCAGTTTTAGATCTTTTTCAGCAGCGTTTCCACCCCGAGCCGGCACAAACGCAGCGCGATGTGGAGCCGCTGTGCAGCAGAGCTGTCAGCTGTGACCCAGCCTCTCTGCTGTGCCTCACAGCGAAGGTTTTGCAGAGCATTTGTGAACAGTCACTGCCAACGGCAAGAGAGATCGCCCAGGAAGGAGAATCTGCGCTCTCAAACATTATCTGAACATGACAGAGCACGGCCTTGAGCTGCCATCCTACCCAGCCATCCCTGCATCCGTGTCACCCCTGGGGCAGCTCCTGCAGCTCCCACGGGCCCAGGGCTGGGGGGCAGCGTGAGGGTTGAGCAGCGCTCAGCAATACAGACACCGAACAGCCAGAGGAACCCACTGCCTGCAGGGGTTGGGTGGGATTTTGGGAAGGAATTCTTGGCTCAAAGGGTGGGGAGAGGTTGGCAGAGGTTGCCAGCTGTGGTTGCCACATCCCTGAAGTGCCCAAGGCCAGGTTGGATGGGGTTTAGAGCAACCTGGGACGGTGGAAGGTGTCCCTGCCCATGGCAGGGGGTGGCACTGGATGAGCTCTAAGATCCCTCCCACCTCAAACCATCCTGTGATTCCCCGTGGAGGAGGCCAAACACCTGGAGAGTTAAACAGCAGCAGAATGGGTGATTTTAACTCTCATCTTTAATACCATTTGATCATTAATTTTTCCTCTCTTTCTTTTTTCTTTTTTTTTTATCTGAAGAGAGTTTTAAAATACAGCCTCAGAAGCAATCTGCAGCTATTAGTAACGCAAGGTGAAAGCGAGAGTAAATTCAGGGACACAATATAAACCCAAGCAGCTGAAAGGCCTCAATTAGGCTGAAAGGAGTTATCTGGTATTTAAATAATTATTAGATTGAAGGAATAATCACAGGTCTGAGCCGATTTTTTCCCCCACTGTCATCCTAATGGAGACTATAATATTATTATTCAAATGCCCATGATTCTCATTGAGGGGGGAAGAAAAAAGGGCTCATTTAATCTCCATGTGACAGGGCTTCAGGAGGCACCATTAGTCATTTCTCTCATTTCAGCTGTCACTCACTCACGGGCACCACAGTTTGTCATTAGTGGCGTTTTGTGCACACCAAA